>LQRL01021201.1:0-11308 GCA_001703475.1 Hydroides elegans
TGCCAAATATCAAGTAAAAATATTGATTTACGTAATTTCTATGACAAAAAGAAATTGTGATTTTGCCTCCAGTACTTCGAAAAATGGATTCCCGGTTCTACTGAAAAAACCTAGGTTTTAATATGTTTTTATACGTTTACTTTATATTGGCATGGGTTCGTAAAATGCAGATTCGCTTGCTAAGCGCGATGACCCGAACTAACTGACTTATTACTCAATATCTACAGTTTCAATTCAGTACATAAATAAACATATGCAAAAAAGAATGATTAAGTGTGAATATGATCAATTTTGTCAGGTTCCAAATATCTACTATCATAACCTTTTACATACCTAAACAAAATATTCCGACATTTTCTCGTAAAATGCAGATCCCCTCTTCTATGTTAACAAACTTAACACAGCATCCTTTGAGATTCGCACTTTCGCCGCAAGCAACGCAATCCCATATGGACGTGACGGCGAAAAATAATCTGCGTCACTTTGCAGTTTTGCAAGATGTGCTTAATATTGGTCGATCATCATCGAAATAAGTAAAGTGTAGCAACGGCCGCTCTTGGTTATTTTAGCGCATTGGATGGTCATCCTTTGGGACAGGCTGCACTTCAGTAATTATGCGCGAAAATGCCATAGAATAGTGGGTGTACTAAATACGTCTTCTAAACAACAATGCTTTGTTGACGGAAGAGAACTCTTGGGGTGGTAGCATTGAGTAAGAATAACACATCAAATGTAATGAAAATTGGTTTTCCACACCATATTGTGCTAACCCTAGCTGTGCTCTTCCAAACATTAATAGCATCTAAAATATTACATTTGCTAGAGTTTGGGACGGTCGTATATTACATCAGGGCACAAAAATGATCTAATGGTTAATACTCATTTATCAACTTCCTGGTCGTTTTTCATGCAAGTGCATAACGATGATATAAACATATTTTTGATACCGGTTCGCTTCATAATGTTAATGTTATTTATAACATTAGTTTTTTATTTTGATTTATACATATTTTTAAAATCATGGCGACATATAATGAGTTACAATGTTGATAATTTGTACATGTTAAAATAATTATACCAAATATCAAATAAGTTTTTGCGTCTACGATATTAATTGAGCATCTTAATTTAAAAAAAAACTTTGCACGCTTTTTGTTTATAATTGTCATTTAATTATATTCACCGTTAATATCAATCTGATTCCCTTAGCCTCTTACAACAACCTCTCACTGAGCATGCGCCCACATCATCATCATTATCATCACCCTCAGTCCCGATGACCTCAGGAGGTGCCCCGAATACCCAACACTCAAACACCGACACACCAACTGACGAAGAAGGCTTCAGACAAAACCAAGTTTCTACCATCATCCTCCACGGCATACCCATCGTTAGCTTATACATAGACGGAAAAGAACGCCTCTGTTTAGCACAGATCTCCAATACGCTGCTGAAAGAGTACAGCTACAATGAGATTCATAACCGGCGTGTAGCTCTTGGTATAACGTGTGTACAATGTACGCCTGTGCAGCTCGAGGTTTTGCGTCGTGCGGGCGCAATGCCAATTTCTTCACGCCGTTGCGGGATGATCACAAAACGCGAAGCCGAGCGCTTGGTGAAGTCGTTTCTTGAGGAACATATCCCGCCGAAATTGCCCGATAATTTCGCGTTTCGCGTCAAGCACAGTTGCGGCTGGGGCTGCGTTGGACAGTTCATTCCGAGTCGCTACAATTCATCACGCGCAAAATGCATTAAATGTACCTACTGCAACCTGTTTTTCTCGCCCAATAAATTCATTTTCCATTTTCATCGCGCACCGGATGCGTCATATCGACATCCGGATGCAGCTAATTTCAATTCTTGGAGGCGCCACCTACTGCTTGATTATGACAACAACTCAGATGACCTTGTACATGCGTGGGAAGATGTCAAGGCCATGTTCAATGGCGGAAGCAGGAAACGCGTCATGGGCTCGTCGTCCCCGGGAGGATGTGGAAAGATGTTTCAAGAGGATGATGAAGATGTTTATACGGCTCCAAAACGGCAATGCTTTCCGTTAGATAGCAATGATTTGCCGTTTAGTAGGAAACCAGCTATTGCTGCAGCTTCGAATCCGTATCCCTTTATGTCACTTCCCAATGTGGGAACACCTGCTAATATGATGTTACCCTTTCCCTTACCGCCACCACCAGCACATCCTATGCTACCTGCGCCATCTAGTGACAAAATCAACAAAGACGCGCATGCACAAACCTCGTCTTCAAGCGTTGTCATGGAAACCTGGAAACATCGCCCGCCACCCATCTCGCCAATGTGTCATCCTCTGGGTCTGCTATGGGCCAAGAGCTTCGGAATGTACCCGTTTTCCAACCATGCCATGAAATTCTATAATCCAACTGGTAATCCCGCCGCGACCGGAAATCGGGAGTCGCGTGTACTTCCGGGATTCGGTACATCCGGTTCCGGTATCGATTGCGACGAACGAATGTCGGCGTTTAAACCCGTTAACATGGTTGGTATGGGCGCCTTTAGCGACAGCATTCACAATACAACAGTGCGCGAAAATACCGCCTCAAATTTCTGGAGTTTGCCCAAATGCACTAGCAACAACGGGTTATCGAATAACAATATTGAAGACTTGTCCTTTGAGGCAACGGTTCAGTCGAAAACACCGCGATTTGAATCAGATGCTATTGGTAGAAATATAATCACGGATGAAATATCATCGGTTACTGACAGTGAAGTGTGTATAGAAGATATTGCTGTTGCAAGTCCGCCAAGTATTCCTGTTGAAGAGGAGTACGAATTCAAACAGGAGAACATAAAAGATGAGGTTAGGAAACTGTTCTTCTCTTCATTCTCGTCAAATTATCAAATAATGTATTCTTAAATCTAATTGCCTGAAACTTTTTTAAGCTGATAACCTTTGAAATTCTTAATAGAAGAGCACCTCACGAGCTGTTCCCCCAAAAAGCTGTTCCCCACCAATTCTCAGCTGGCTTGGAAATTTTCAGAAAATTCTTTCCAGCTTGGAGATTTGAGCAGTTTGAGGAACACCTTTTTTGATATTTTTTTCTATTTTTCAAGATAATTTTCAAGAACAAATAGTTTAAAATTGATTAATATTGCTTGCAATTGTCTAATAGACTGGTATTTGCAAGATAGGATCCGTAGTTTGGCTATATTCAACATTTCAATTTTCGCAAAAGGTGTTCCTTTACTGTTCCAAGATGGCTAGAAAATGCGAAACAGCTCAGCTGGCTTGGAAAAAAGGAACACCTTTTTGCAAAATTGAAATGTTCAAAAACCATAATTTTGTTGTTCTTCGTAATCACAATGCTGTTTTAAGTTGATTTTACAACTTTTTGAAAAATATGTCGTGGGGTGCCCTTCTTAATAGTTTGAAACGTTAATACATATACATTGAACCTATTATTTACACTAATATCTAATGTGGAAATCGCAATCATAACTCGGCTTTTGAAACGCATATTTTTAAAGAATTATGTAAAAATGTATTTCTAAATCATTCCTAGACGTTTTAATCAATAATAAAAATGTTCATAGCAAATTTGTGGCGTTTGCTAATCGCGTAAAAATCATGATCAAATTATGAGCTATTCCCATTTTATCTTCATTGAACTTTCAATATTGAACGATTTTAGGAAATGCATGGGCAGTTCCAGACGTCGCGATAACTCCGAGATTAAAGTAATCGGGGGATTAATCTAAGATTGCAAAATTTTCGGGTTTCAGACCTATGGATTACTGTCAATCCAAGGCTGAAAATGTAATCTTGGGGTGTACCAGGATTAAGTCGGGTATTATTTGTAAATGTTGCACTATCTAACCGAAATGCTCAGTTTTTCATTCATAATCATAATGGATATCATAAAGTATATATTGAAGTATAATATTCCTACATTGAAGTGAAAATGTAGCGAAAGTGAATCTTGTCTAATATGTAATGTTAAGTGAATGGCAATGTACATGGTCAGACCTATATATCTCTGGGTTGTTAGAATCCAGTTTGTTTATTGCCTCATAGAACAATGAACACAGTCTACATTATTATCAGGTAAACAAAACATGAAGTCAAATTCTAGTATCCATGCTTGTTTGATCGTTTGATTGCTTGTTATTGCATAGTTTAATACTCCTACTTTGTAAAGTAGATTTGAATCACAGACTACCAACCCCTCTATAGCAATAGGCCAGTACATTGATAATGTCAAACAAATATAAAAACAAAGGTCAAACACGCCATGCATGGGTTATCAACATTTAACTAATCAATGAAAACGTATTAATAGATCAAAGACCAATTGTTATCAGTGTAATATTCGTATTATCATAAGGCACGAGAATTAATCTTAGATTAGTCCTGGATTCCAATATCTAAAGCTGATCGAAGGGTCTGAGACCGAAAAATAATCGAGAATTAAACTTGGATTATTTAAGCAATCTTGGATTAAGCTTGGATATTGCAATCGCGGAGTAGACCAAATAATACCCGACATAATCCCGGATTCGAACTCAACGTCTGGGACCGGCCAATAGTGTTCAAATTTAAAGAGCCCAGTCATATATTGCCGTCAATTCTACTCGTTCAAAATTCCATTTCTTTCGTAACGTCTTCGGGACTCCATTAAGACCCCTAAATTAGCAATTAAGCCTGTAAACGTTGTACGGAAAGACAATTTGCAATATCTCGTCTAAAACAGTCTGAGCAACTGTGGCAAATAGCTAAGCAATCTATTAAGGCGTCGATTAAAAGAAAGCCATTGTAGCTAATACTCCGCCTGTCTTTGCCCCCAGTGGTAATGGGAATTCGAAACCCAAGGGACTCGCAGGGGCGGGTGTCTAACCGTGAGCTTCCATTTTAAGTGCCACCAAATTTAGTTAACACACCATTAGGAGGGCGATTGATTTGATGTTGGATTAGATGCTCACCATGAAACAACACTTTATTTAGGGATGCCTGATTTGTTTTCTTTGATTATCAATTGTCAATTTTTCTAGTCACATTATTAAATCATTTTAAACAATTAGATCATTCCAAAATTGATACCATACGGACTTTGCATCGCGGAGCGTTTTGGTAAATATTCTAAATTAATGGTAGAATTGCACTAGTTTTTTTTTAGAATAAAGAAGTCTACAACATAGAATCTTATCAATGGTAGGCATTACTATATTTACAGGAAACACATCCAAAACAGAATACACTTTTCACGGAACAATTAAGCGACAGGCCAGGCAAAGAGGGAAGAACAACAGAACCTGCTGCCGACCAATCGGAACCGACAACCGTATATGAGATGTCGAAAGGTAATTAGTAATAACATCGCATGGCAATAAATGTCGATTCTAGATTCAATCGTTTTACTTTGTAGAATTTGCTTTTGACCATGAATATAAAGGTTACAATGCGTTGGTTGTATACACAGAGTTGATATACCCTAACGTTGTTGTTGCATCTCTTGCATAATGATATAGAACCATAAATTATTAGTTTAATCAAGATTACCGTTAGTTGACCACATGTTATCTTGGTGTGAGGATAATACGCAAATATTGATGATTAAAAGAGTATATCTTATTATTATTAATTTTCTTGATAGAAGAACTGCAGCGGGAACTAATACGCATGATGCACCACCGGAAGTCACCATGAATATAAGGGATGATCCAGAATATTTTGAAGCGGGCGCCGATGATAACCAAACGGGGGTGCCAAAATATTGATACAATGTATGAGGGTCGAATGGGATGGGATCTGGAAAAATTTTAGATCCGCTAATGAATTCAAGAAGTATTAACAATGCTCGTAATTTCCGAAGACATTTCAAATGTTAAACATTTGACATAGGAAATTTAGGATAATTTGAAAATTGGGAATGGTGAATGCACTTTTAATGCAGTGAAGCTGAAATAAGTCTTGAAATTAAAACTTGGATTTGTAATTTTTACCCTCTCGAAAATACTTTATGGATTACTACATGTAACTTATTTATCTCATTGTGTATTATAGATTATGTTGAATTCAAGAATGCCTTGTATGTTTAAGGATCATACTAGCGTTATTTTCATGAATACTGCTGTAATCAATTATTATTAACCTATTGCGAATATTTATTTGTTTGATATTAATTAATGCAGTTGAATCGTCACATAGAAAATTATCATATGCTGTAGGTTTTCGTCTTTATTTCGAATGAATGCTGTAAGATATCGAAATATGCAATGTAGAATTCTACCGTGCGACAAATCCCCGTTTTGTCAAGTTAGAAAAGAAAACACGCTTTTAGATATGATTGGCAAATAATCATTTTATTGTGATGAATAATAGATAGGCATATGCTAGAGAAAGCCCAACATATAAATTGTTGTCGATTTGAAATTATTTGAAAACACGAACTTACAAAAGCTTATGAATAAGAGAATGCATGAAGGTTTAGGAATTTTGAGGGAATAATCATCCCGATGTAGGAGGGTGATTAATCCCCAAAATTCCAAACCTGAATTGCTTTCTCTGATTTAAATCATGATTGAACAAAGTGTCATAACATCATTAATTAAAATCTATAGTTTCAGATCCCATTGATCCCATTAGGTATTTTCTACTCAAAGCCTTATACTCATTCGATTTTAAAGTCAAGTTTGTCCGGTATATAATTTTATTGGATTTCATAAAATCAATTGATGAGATGGGTTATTTTCGTGTTATCAGAATTGTACATTCAAACTTATCCTCCCATGAAGTAGGGAAACTTGGAAGAAGAATATAGATCAATTCGAACTATTTCTCAAAAGGATAAAGTAGTCTGGATAATTGACCAGTAAGAAATAAGGTTCGAATATTCTCAAATTTATTTTCGAAATAATATAACCAACTTACAATTGTATACAACTTAAATGTGACTTATGGGTTGATATCATTTTGTCCATTGGGTATAGCTTTCCAAGGCGTCGAAAGAACGCAGGGAAAGGGCGTCATTTCATATTAGCCAGAATTACAACGTCCGTATTACGTCACGTCTTACGGACGACTCTTGCTGAGTGTGATTTTACGTCGGGTAAACAACATCATTTGAATACAGTTGTTGAAGTCCTTTCTAGATTTCAAATCGGGCCTATATCAAACTATGTTGGACTTTTATATATTCAGACGTTGTTATGACGTCAATGTCATAATTACATCATTTTCGGAAAAGTATGCAAAGTTTCCCTTTCATAATCACAGTGGTTTTAGCCCCCAACCAGCCAATTTGGCTGAGGGCTATTGCTATCCCCCATTCCGTCTGTCCGTCCGTCTGTTAACAGTTGTGAGGCAGTTATTTGTGCGCGGCATTTTGGATTGAAGCCTTTGTCCTAGGGTTCTGACACTTTACACAGTAAATGAATATATATTGCAGATGTGCAACGTTGAGATTTCAGTTTGATCGACCAAACATTGTCGAAATTACGTGGGTCTGAAATTGAACGAATTAGAGATATTTTGATATATTTATACACCACTTTTTCCGCGGAACTTTGATATGAAGCCTCTGTTTTATGGTTCAGAACCTTAACACATTGGCAGAATATATATTGCAGATGTGCAACGTTGAAGTTTCAGTTTGATCGACCATAAATTGTCGAAAAAAACGGGAGTCTGAACTTAGACGAATTTTAGATATTTTGGGATATTTGTACAGCACAGAAAGAATACGCGTTTATTGTGACGCTGTGAGGACTACGTTGTGTGGACGAATATGTAAGAGCAACGGTGTGAGAAAGACAGACGTTGTGAGAGTGACGTGTGAGAGAGACGTTGTGAGAAAGACGTTGTTAGAAAGGCGTTGTGAGAATAACGTTGTGAAAAAGACGCTGTAGAACAGTCGTTGTGAAAAATATATTTCTTTTCATCTGCTACTTTTAATCGACAAATATTCGTGATAAAGAATGTTTTGTATAGGCTAGGGGCTTTGCATCTCTGATGCCTATGTTTATATTCGTAAAGCCGACGTCTGGGGGTAAAACTACATAATCAGGCATGTTTAGCAAGGTATTTGCCAAAAGGGGGTTTCAATGATTTTCTCAGTTTACGTGAATAAAATCATAAAAACAACCGTCTCAGATGTGGCCAGGCCCTAATGCTATGAATTTGGAGTGACATGTCCATCATAGCAATATTAAATCATATTGACACTAATCCCTCTTTGGTTGAGAGATTCGTGTCAATCATGAATCAAGGAATGTGACATATCACTCAGGGCGAAAACCGGGAATTATTGATGAAAACGCGGGCGATTCGTGGGTGATAATTCCCGCGAAGATCAAAGGAAATCTATTGGATGACGTCACAATCATGGTTTAAAGTTCTATAATGCAGTAAATATAACTCAGACAATTATAACTCTGGGATCAAATTAAATAATTTCATAAATATAATTATTCTATTAGCGGACCAAATAGATTGCAAATAAGATTAGACATCTTGTACCTTACATATTCACATTACCATGGTTCACATATGTTTTACAAGCTGAAATCTTATCCTTGTATATAAACAACTGTACAATTAAATGATCAGGATAATAATAGCCTGCTTAAATATTGTTTAAATCAAAATCTACAAAATACATTATTTTTGAAGGTCACAGTATGAAAAAGACAAAATAATGTGAATCAATACAGATGACATTTTTACAATACATTGTCTATATTAGATAGTTAGCACAAGAGGCTTTTAAGCAGGAACCCGTATCGAAATTGGACCATAGGATCCATATGAGACAGACGAGCATTCGGATCTTTTGCAGGAGAGTTGGTTTTTTAACAAACTAATTTGAGTGATATTTCTCCATAAATCGTCTATCTTAGTTCCTTATTCATTGGACGGATCATAGTATGGCGCTTCCCAATGTGGAGGAAATATGAGCCCTTCGACAAGGGGCGTAATGTGAGAAGGCCATTGGCTGAAGCGATATTGACACGTGATCCACAGCCATTCCATGCCATATAAGGGAACGACGGCGGCACCACATCCCACTTGGGTCGAATACTTGGAGGCCACCTATGAATAGAGAAAAACGATCAAATAAGATAAGTCAAATCCGAGCTTTAGTAAAGAAGATTGCTATATCATGTAATGGTCCGGTTAATCCGTCCGTTTAAAGGTTTAAAATCACTGTGACGACAACTGTTGCGTATATGGGATATTAATTATAAGGGGACTGATACATGATCAATTACAATAGATTAAATGATTATTTCATGAAATTTCAGCTTAGGCTCATCGATAACTAATTAGGAGATATTAGTTCCTCGTCCAAATATTCCTTTTAAATGTCAACATGTTCTTTATTTCGTTTAACCATTTAAGGAGCAAAAGTGCAAGTACAAGCAGAGATGCGTTGCCGATGCCTTTTTACCTGAATGAAATGTCCGATCTCACAACCGGCGTCTCCCAAGCCAGTTTCCATATTGTAATTGCAGGACACTCTTTCCTCGTACCTGAAATGAATACAAAATGTTCAGTGTAGAAATCTTTTGCATAAAACTGTAAAGCGATTTGGGGTTTGTTCAATTTAATTTCGAAGCGATCGCAAAAAGTTTCCTACTCCGGCCTGACCGAACTTATAATGATTTAAATCGTTATAATAAATCGTCCCTTTACAAGAAACATGGTCAGCGAAGAAGAAAACTGATTTTACTATAGTCTATGCTTCTTTTCAAGTATATATACCAGCTATAGGTTGCATCCTCGATGTGAAAGATATCCGCGGGATCATCTACGAAATTACTGCTTTGGCCAAGAAATATATTTTCAGGGATGCCCAATACGTTGTGGCCTCCGAATGCGAGGTTGGCATGACGGTCACCTGTATACGTATGAAACAAAAACAATTATTATGATATAAGATTTATCTCATAAATTTATTTATATAGAATTCTATGTGTTTAACTTTATGTTGATTTATGTTATTAACACAAGAATAAAGTTTACAAACCCATAAACCACCGGACCTCTTACAACAAGATCCACTACACAATGTAGACCAGGACCAATATTCACAATCTAAACATATCCTTACTAAGCATCTCCAACAGCTTTGCATTGTAGTTGACCATAAGGATAGGGTTAAGGATATCAGGAGAATATAGATGCTTAGAACATATGCAACTACCATAGAATTCATTCACCACGTACACCATTCTTACATACATCATAGAGTCCACATACATTATAAAGTCTGTATACAACGTACATACCTAGAAACATTGAATGGTTCTCTGCGCTGGCTGCCAATCCGGCGTCATAAGTGACGAGAGGCATGTCTTGGTGGAAGGAGCGAGCCCAGTTGTGACCGAAGAGGGCCGCCTCACAAATACGCTGTCCACCCACTAAACAGAAAGAATATTACAAAAAAAATGGAAGCAACAAGTGAAAATTGCCTTCATTCTGTTCATGCAACGGTTATGATTGAACTGTTCAAGATGAAACCATAAGTAATAGACTTAACTATGGTTTTTGACTGTACATGGTTGGTTAGAGAAAATTCATAAACATTTTATTTACTCATATCTAATCACATAGTGTTACGATTTCAAAGTCATCACCTCTTTTTACATATCGACACAAATATATTTATCTTAGGTTACTGCATATGTAAATACAAGTATAAACCAATCAAATAAAAAAATTGTTCAATTATATAAGATTTATACACGTAGCAGTTTCTAGATACATTACTTACGCTCTCGGGCATACCGCACAGATGAATCGTAGTTTGAATAGAGGCCTTCGTGGTAGAAAATAGGATCATCACAACTATCTGAATATAAGTGAATACTTAGAAGCAAAAACATGTAATTCTTATTCCGAAAATCTCTATCACACTATATCAAATTTATTATTATTTAATGTACACTTGCATTGTTTCACCCCACTCTTTATTTTCCGTAATCCCCTAGACCTAATCCCCTCAGAGGTTAGTTTTAAAATATTAACCGCTCTGAGCGGTTAATATTTTAAAACTAACCCGTCCTATAACGAGGTCAGACCGTGCAGGGAATGTGAAAAGCCTGGATGTGTGACACATGATAGCTCAATTAAAAGTGACATATTAATCAATATTTTATAAACAAATTATATCGATGGTATATGAGGGCAAGGCAACACCGTGAAACTCTGGAGTTTTTTATCCAAACTATTTCGACTTTTCGATACATTCCTCCATCAAAAATACAATCAGACGCTTGTTGCAATTTTAAACGCAAGTCGCGTGTTTGCGTTTCCCATAAGGAAAGCATCGCTATT
>LQRL01021202.1:0-10553 GCA_001703475.1 Hydroides elegans
CCCGATGGAGAAATTTGGTTTTCATATTCGGAATCAGCGACCCCAAATTAGTCAAAAACACATAATGGTTTGCCAGTCACAAAAAAAAAGTTTCATTTTGCATGTCTTGTGGGACGAAATATATTTCGTCCCACAAGACATGCATATTAATAACCAGAGTTAATACACGTACACGTAGCTGTACGTTTATTATCGGTTCATGTAAACCCATATTAGGCGGGTCGACAGATAAGAATATTGCCAAAGGTGAAGTAAGTGGTTATTATGGCATTTGTCTGTGTGGGGGGATATCATTTATGATAGGTATGTGAAAGGGTCATTGCGCTCCTATGCAGTCGCCATATGCCGGTACTTAAATATATAGGTGTATTAATACGCGTAAAAACTAGTTCTTGTAGCATATATGTGGGGCTTGAAGTTTAGAAAGCTTTTTTAAACATGTTTACTGTACACACATTTATTTTTTGAATAATTCAACCATTTAACTGTATTTTTACCCAACCTGTTAATTGATTATTTAGTAGAAGACATGCAATTTGTAAAGCATCAAGTTCTAATTATTCGGCATTGTCTAAATTCCTTTAAAATATCTAATATGAATATCCAGATTCGTTGATTCTAAACAGAGCAATCATTACATCATTACAGTACAGTTTAAATACTATTTATCATAGTCACTTTATTTCGAGATGTAATAATAAAGCTTGTTATATTTAGTTTATTTTAAAACTGTTTCTATACTGCCTTCAGATAGAATGTTCATATGTTTTAAAACCAGTGAAGTTAATTTTGAGGTATAGTATGTTTTACAAAATATATACGCTGTATATTCATTTGTCGTTTTATTTTTAAAAAACCACTTCGATAGCAAAGTATACAGATAAAATGTTTATATAAGGCACATTTCTATCAACCTTTTACTTAAGTGAAAAAAAAAGAACTCTATTTTGCTAAACATCTTACATCTAGTTAATTCAGCTACTTGCGAAATATTAGAAATATTGACTTTATAACATGACCTGCAAGTTAACTAAATAATTTGAATAGTTTCGAAGGATAAATCGGTTTTCAGTCCTTGAATTATTTCAAAGGTATCAAGTTTTAGCATAGCAAATTATAGCCAGCAAAATATCTTTCCGTCTTATAAAACTAACAAAGCCATCGAATTTTTCAGAAAAATACCGGGGCATAAGTATATACCGGTAAAACTATCTAGACGCTACTATTATTTCAATTAAGCATATGTACATCGCGATTTATCTTTCATTTATAGCACCGAAATTAATTGGCAGTTTATGTTTTTTGATTGAAAGTTAACTTTGATGAATAAACCTCTGATTTAATAAACTCTGTAACGATATAGAATTAGAACCGTCGAAATTTTTTGGAATGTTATAAGTACTTTTGTCAAAGCACCGTCAAATTTTAATGCAAAGGTGATTATAAAAATTATGTATTTCTAGTGGGAAACATCTTCGCTCAAATCGAACTATTCATTTTTTAGGAATTTTCCAAAATAAAACGATATTTTGCTTGCAATTATCATTATAGCAGATAATAGACCGATATGTACTAATTTATGTTTTGTTAACACCATTTTCATCTGAACGCCATTCTTAATTATACAATTTAAAGCTATTCCATGTCCATTATGATTTTTCATGACTAAATTAATTCACAAACCTATTCACCATACTTGCATGTAGACATCATGGACGGTGGCGACCTATTTGCCATCTAGCGGCAGTTGATCCACTTCAACGTCTTGCCTGAGTCCGTAGCGAAACAAGCACTGTCCTTTGGTAATGCAAACCACAGTGCGCCCATCCACGATCATACTATTGCCTTTGATTCGCCCGTCGTTGCGCGCTTCCTTGATTATCTGGTGAATGGGTCCCTCGATGGCGGTAATAAAAGAGTTATTGTCTTTCAAATTGGTGAAAATCACGCGGACTTTGCCTTTGATTGTGGACTTGATGGTGAATCGCCCACCGTATTGCTCCTCCTGTACGACCAGCTTGGCCTCGGCGCGTCGCTCCCCTTCTACTTCTATCTCGCTATCCACGCCCCATGTCATCTCCTCTTCAATCGTCTGCCCGGCCGTATTCGTGAGCGATAATTCACGACTGAATCCAGCATTGGCCTCGAGGATCTCACATGGCGTTTTAAGGCCGATACTCATCTCCACACCTTGCGTGAAACACTCCTCCATTTCCACGGTACACGATGACCGTGTTGTGCGTTCCGTTCTGAACGTGTACTTTTGCGGGTTCTTCGTTTTATTCGTGAAGGTCGTCTTGAATAGCACGGTACTCATGGGTACTCCGGACCCTACTTTTGGTGGTTCCGGTTGGTACTTAGGATCCTCATGTATGAACTGCACGCGTTTCCAATCGATTTCCTTCATAATGCGGCCCTTTTCGAAGAGCTTCTTCATCTTCTTGTCCGCGTCGCGTAAAAAGCAGTCATCGGCCCAACTCTCGATTTTCTCCGCGAGATCGACGATGACCTTGTCGGCACTGGAAGCGGCGGTTTCCATGGTTAGAGGGGTGTTAGTGGGTTGATTGAGTCTGCAAATAGAGGAAGGGAAGGTTTTGTTAAATGTAAAATCAAATACAAGTGACATTCACATTAAACTTTAATGTTTTAAATCAAGAAGTGATTGGTCGTGGTTGCTAAAATTGGTTGTGGAAGTTGATGGTACAGTAAATAAGACTGATGTAACCATTGCGGATTTGCAATGTAATTTGTAAAAAAATCGGTACGTTTTTGAACATTAATAACATAAATATTGAAAAACTGCTTATATTATATCTAAAGGACCTATTTTCTTGATACTTAAACTATAATTTTTTATATAAAATATTTCAAATATATCAATGCGAAATATGGGTATGCTGAATCATACTTAAATATAAATCAGTTCCAAATATTCAGCTGCTTGAGCTCTTTTATTCGATTCGACATAACAACATATTGCTGTAAAATTACATTTGTATAGTAGTTTATGCATAATTGTTTGGAAGGAAAGTGTTTAAATGACAATATATAAATAATAATAAGTGCGTTTGGGTTGACTTAATGTTAATACGTTAAGAGCAACAATAACATCTTGAAGTACAGCTTTAGACCGTAATTTCTTTGATAAAGCATGAATGCGAGGTGAATTTAGAAGTCTGCTTTAATATAAAAGGAGACGATTTTCTATGGAAAACATTCGCCCGAAGGAAAAATCTGTTTTCAAAGAGGATATTTTTTTCGGTTCATAAAAGAACTTTCAGATTAGGCCTCGTGTTGTATGCGTTTTTTCGCTTCATGATAATCGAAACATTATTACCATATCGAAAGAAGGTCTTCACAATGTATATTTCTTGCTGTGTTATTCTTATAACAACAATAATGTTTACAGATCACATAATAAGTTACAGACCAACATCGTTTAGGCATTGGACTTACTACAGAAATCCTTTTTTGTTTTCATATAGAAAAATGTTCAAACTCGACTTATATTAATTTTCGCGTTATCAAATAAAATGAAATATATGTACAGGTTTGCGTTTAAATGGTTGTAGATTCATTGCTTGCGCCAGTGTCATTTTAGACGACTCTTGCGTTCATATAAATGCCGATGTTAAATTATACTTCGCATGGTTTAAGCATATTGCATAAAAATGCTCTTAAATCTTTCGCTCGATGACGGTTGCTCAATCGAACTTTTAAGCGTCATTACAACTTAATTTACAAAAGGTTGATACCAATTTCTATGTATAAGCCACGATAAACGCATTCTCATGGACGACACAGCTCATGCGTTGAAACCTGCGGAATACCCGATGAACACTAATATTGCATTTGCTTTTACTTTTGTTCTCTTTTCATGGTGCCAGAGGCGTTTTGTTGTCATTGTCACTGCCGAGGCGCGTTCGTTACAATTAGAAGCGACATTAGAAACTCAATATGGTCTGTGTCAATATCATTAACAGTACTGTGCAGTTATGCACACTTCGCCAGGCTATTGTGACAAATAAAAACAGTCGCACCCGCATTGTTGAGTAGTTCTAGTGACTTTTCATTCCGCGTGACAATGCAGAAACAAATGATGTGCTAAAATGCGGAAATTTCATTCGGAAAACAGGGAAATGACTTTTGCTCATAGCCTTTGGTTTAAATGTGGGGAATATTGTTTACATTTTTATTGACAAACAAAGATGTTTGTACATGTAAAAGTAGAACTATTTTGGTGGAATCTTTTAAGAATAGATCCTCGACATTTTACGACAGCACAATTTTTGTCATAATGTTCTTCACGTTTGACCCTCTTCTCTTCGACCAAAAATGGACCTCGTTCAATTTGGGTTTATCTCGCCTTTCGCAGATTTCTTATGGCTTTGTCATGGCAGTAATTGGTCCTTATAAATGATGGCTCGCGCTCCCATATCTCATTTGTCATGGGATCATTATTTTCTTGCGTCTATAGGGAGGGTGTTGGGCGGAAAAATCATGCAATTTTCGCGGCTATAATAACACCTCCTTTTTCTTTGCTCTCTGTATCTTTGCGCTCGGCTCTGTTCCCCAAAGCCAAATTGATGCGTTTGGATTCATGCATTGGATGTGAGAGATTGTTATGAGGATCGATATCGTTGTATTTGATTAGTATCTTGACATGGTGTTGAACCAGTAATTTCGCCCTCAGCGCGCCGATGAGGATGGAGTTGTGAATTATTTATTGGATTCATTTACCTTGTAAATTTCTGCACGTTTCCAATAATTGATTGATACAACAATTTTCGCATGTGCATTTGCTTGGTTATTAGTTTACACTGCCATTAACACGAGCACCTGATTGCTGATATTCCAATTTTCCACAAGCCTTTATTTTTTATGCGTATACATTTATTTCTCTATAGTTTTCAGACGAGTGGTCTTCTATTTTTTATTTCAATTAATTCAAATAGTTGTATTGTTTAATTTCATATTACTAAAATGTGATATAAAAGCATATTTCAGTTAAATATATGAAAACCAATCTAAGCTACACAATCGCTTAACCCGAGTTCAAGATGGGTAAGTCAAATTCTATGCAATATAGATTAAATGACAACAGAAAAATTCCAGGACTTGATAAAATGCTAATCGGAAAGAAATAAGTTGAAAATGTTGACTTATTGGTTGTGCGGATTCCAGTAAGATTGACATTTTTTATAGATTAGAATTATATTTCGAAACCAAAAAGCTTTATTCTGATATGGTGGCTTACCCTCCGCGTATTTAGCAAAAACTAGCTTGAATTTCTACTTTCTCTGTATATGAAACCAGCAGAGCGCTATACTGTTTTGTTCATGTATAGCTTGAGGCCCTTTTTACGATATCACTTATTTTATGTTTTATACTAATCATTCAAACATCAAAAGATTTCCTTAACATGTGTACGTATTGAATTGCAAAAGTGAACGTGAACAATTTTTGTATGATAAATCGTTGCATGTCCCACGGATTAGTCCTTGCTATTGTCAGTCCCCTGAGGAATTATAATCTGAAGGGACCACACGATTCATTAAAAAAAACTGGTACAAACCTTTAACAAAATCAATTAATACTAACAACAGTAAAATAAACATTTTCAGCCTCTTATATTTTGCTAGAGGCGTTCACTGTTTCAAAACCAGCTGAACTATTATTCGTTTTCCATACAGCATGGAACGTAAAATTTGCTTCTTTTTTTTTGCGTAAAAATACGAATGTAGATAATAATGGAATGATCACTAATCTATACTTAAATAGGAGTGTGTGATACAAACGTAGGCAATTCATGTCATTTTCCAAACATATAGTCTCTTATTTAATTAAAATAAAGTAATAATTTAAGAGGTGTGCTTCAAATTCCCAAGACATAAAAGATTTTCGCAAAATTAACAAGCCAATTCTAAATTGCGAGGGACAGCAGCTCATGTGGTGCTCTTCTAATCTGCGACGACCGAATAGAAAATTAGTTTAATCACGAATGGAATGCTGACTAGCTCCCTTGATATGGTTCTTCCATTGATAGTGTTGAAGATAAAGTTATAAAATAACTGGGTAAAGAATTGAAATCAAAACAGTCGTTTTCATGCGTTTTCAGAGGTTGAATAATGTTTTCTTTTCAGGATTGCTGCGATACTCCCACTTGAATAAATTGGTGCGTTTAATTAAGTTAATTCCCTAGGTTTATCTATGGGTATGGGTTGCATGAATGATACAGAAATGTTACGTCTTCATGTCGGATGGTGATGTATCTTTACCCATCAAAGTGTGTTTACCGAGCAAGAGATTAGGTCAACATAATAGACAAGGTGGTATCTGTTTGGACATGTGGTATCCATATCTTAGTCCGTGTGTAACATGTGTAGAACGTGTTGATGTGAAAGTGGAAAGGATAAACAGCGCGAATTCCTGTAACTGTGCATCACTGCGAAGATTATACGGCTTATGATAGTATTGTGAATACGTATATCTATTGCCATGATTATGTGTAGAGCATCTTGTAATACAATACTCTAAATATGAAACCCAAAACTCAGTTAGCGACCGAAAAATGACAGATACAACCAAAGCAGTTATGATCGTTGATGGTTTTGGAGCAATGTTTTGTTTGTAAAAAAAGGCCAGAGCTGCCAATGTTCTTTCACTTTAACTCCTATTTTATGTTTTTGTATATATTTCTGAACAACCATAAAAGCAATATAAAAGTGGTTACTCAAAACGAATTTGCCTTACGATTTGCAAAATTGCAAGCGTGCCTAACACATTTCAAAAATCAATTTGCTACTGAAATTGTCCAAATAATTTGGAATACATGGTGAAGTTTGTTGCAATATGACACGACGTCAAACAGACGTTGTCATACGGCGGGTCATTATGGTTTTCCGTATGACGTTCACTTCCCGACTTCAAATGAACTCATGTTTTATTTACAGGTTTGGCACATTTCTGGTCCGGAACTCTTAAGAGATTATACCCTCTTGGAAACGTTTCAATCGACTTAAAACACATTTTTTACGTCATCCGACATTGTAACTAGCGGAATACGCACTTTGTTTCGTTGAGATATATGGAAAGCTTAAACTTTTTTGTGCATAACAATTTCTGGGTTTAGATACTAGTACAATAAATAACACTAATTTAACAAAAGTTATTCACGTGGGGCACCTAGTGTTCAATTAGCCATAGCAGCGAACATTCATGGGCATTACGGTAGAATAAACACGTAAAATATGTAGTTGCAACGTTGCCTGGATATTACGGTATTTTGGAACGCGCGTTCGTTTACCTTTTTGTTTTTATACATTGTTTCGCTAACCATTTCATGTTATACCTTAAATCATGTCTCGAAATCTGAATATTAACTCTTGATATAACATTCAACAATCAAATAACTACAGTTGTGATATTTAGAACTGTTCGTTTCCGCGACTCGAAATTTAAACTAAGCCGATCGATGTTTATCTGGTTCATGTTATCGTTTATTTAGACAGAATAAAATTCCCTATAGATAGAGATTTCCATAGTTTTTATTAAAATGCTATTGAAATTCAGAGCTTATGCGGAAGAAAATTGTCAGAATTAAGCTTATATAGGCCTATAGTTTTGAATTACACATTACAATGGCGCGTCTACTTAAAACAACAGTGATTGTTTGCAAGTAGGCTATATAAAATATGATATGTTAGATTTTGTTCATGATATATTTTAGCAACCATAAAACAATACATATGGGCTGGTAAATAGCTCAATCAATAATATGACCATGCTCACCAGCTATTATAGGGATAAAACACGACTGTGAGTTTGTATTGCTGATTTAGAGCGAAGAAGAAGCTATTACAAACCGAACGCCGAAGGCGTGAGTTTTGTAATAGTTTCTTCTAAGCTCTAAATCAGCTATACAAACGAACAGGAGTGTTTTATCGCTATTATAACAGTTGAAAGTATTGCATAAATACATTAAGATTCGTACTGTATAAAAAAAATTCCGAACAATTAGTCATGATAATCACTTTTTATGACATTTTGTTTTAATACTTGTGTGGAACCAGTAAGCAGAAACTGTACTGCAGTATTCGCTCAAAATGAGTCACGCTTATTAGCTTCTCCTCATTTGCATAATGAATACCGTGTGCTGGTGTTCTATTGCAGGATAGAAACGTCTCAAATTTGAAAGGAAATATAGGGAAAAAATATCGCATCATGTTATAATGTGCATTATAAATCACAGTCTGTTTTCTGGTGTGTGTATTGTTAAAATATTGAAATATGAGTTCATATTCCGATGATTTGAAATCAATGGAAATGCGCTCAATTTAGCTTAGATTTACCTGCTGTCTATAATTCATCGATTCGTTTCATGCATTTTCCATTTGAATCTTAAGTTCTTTTGTAAAATATTGACGTTAATGTTCACTAAATTCGGTCGAAATGAAGTACATGAATTTATTATACTTAATTATATTTTAACTTCCGAAATAAAGACTGCTTATATATCAATTTTAACATAAATGATTGATTATGCTTCGCTTCCTGTTTATCATATTTCCTGTCTCCATATTTCTAATCCTTATAATATCAGTTTTTACCATTTATTTCGAAAATATTTGATTATAACGTAAATATCAAAACACCTATTAAACTTACCTTTGGTATGAGGACATAAAAACTTAGTATCCAAGTGATTTTATCCTTTAAATATGATATTTTTCAATAAACTGAGTGCAAAATATTTGCACCGAATATATATCCGCCCTTACAAGTTTTGTCGATGTGTCAAATCCAGTACTCTAGATGTGACCCGCACGTTTACCGACTGATTACCATTTCACTTTTTAACTAATATCAATTCAACAGTACACCGTGTGATCCGTTCGGACTTGTTCTTTGAGTAAACAATGTTTTAACTTATTTTTTATCATCCGTTTTTATGATAATGTGACCTGGTTTTCATAAGATAAACGCCCATGACATGTATTCTCCCATCCGGGTTATGCGCGAGTGTCTAGAATTCTGAAATCGAGGCCAGCCGTCATCCTTACCGCAGTACTAATACGCCACCTGGTGACGAAAGCTCTTGCTTTTGAAGGAAATGTACTCGTGTATGAAAGGCATAATCAAAACGCCATCTGTATATCGTTGTTTTTCACAGAAAATGAATCCAATTTTTATCAAAATAAGTAAAATGCATTGCTGATGTAATAATAAATCAATTGTATATATTGTGATTTCAATCATATCTATAGTGTTTTACTAACTTAGAAATCATAATTTTATATTTATTCTCCAGAAAATCGACAATATTGAGCTTAAGTGAAAAGAAGATACGACACTTTTAACGAATATATCTTAACGAATCGTCAAAATAAATAACTGAACATGAAATGTTTATTTCAAATTTCAAAATAAATGCAATTATCTCATTTACATAAGTTGACTCTAAATGTTAGTAAAAGGTTTTCCGGTACAATAATTAAATTTACATCGCTGTATAAAATATAAATAAACTTATTTTCGAGGTAGACTTTTTCGAGCATTAGTAAATACATGTGTATATGCTATTCTACTGAGATTATGATCGAATGTTTTTATGCTTAATTCTTTCAGACTATCAATGTTTCTTGAATAACCGCAAATTAAAGTTATCCTTTTTGCTTATATCAGATTTGAAACATCCAATTAAAAAAAATGTTTTTATACATTTGTTTACATATTTTTAACGTCAATTCTTTACGTACGTGTCCGTCAATTTGCAATTTGTTATCTTATTAAAGTGTGTCCATCGCTATAGATACATTAATAATGGCAACGTTACGAGTGAGCATAGTAACCTGGTACTCAGATTAATCCATAAACTACTTGAAACGCAATATATTTATATCCGTTTTATCCATACATGTAATTAATGACAAGAGATAGTTGTTAATGAATAGCCATAAAAATCTTTGGGAAAGACAATAATTATTACATGAAATATAGAAATTTATAATTAGATCAAACAACTTTATAAATGTGTATTGTTATGGGAAGTGTGTGTTCTTCATGGAGTTTGTTTTGATTGATGGACTGAAATGTGTATGATCATATACGCTAAAAGAAGCCTATTTCGAAAGTACATGTGTATACAGTCCCATCCCCTTGTTTTTACTATAACATTAACAATTAAGCTTATGTTTTGTATTAAACCTAATTGTTTTACAAAGTTTAGGGTTATTTGTTTAATCTCATGATGTTTATCCATGACTCAGTTCGCATCGAGCATAGCCATTTCTAAATGGTGAATTCTAGCTATTTAATTCATGAGCATATCTTAAAGCACTCGAGCTACTATATGATCATTAATTCAAGAGAGCCTCAAATTTGCTCAAAAATATGTGAAGAGACTTGACTTTGAAACGTTAACAAATCCCCGTTAAACGAATATTTTACAAAAAATATATATATAACCAACAATTTTTAAAAGTTTAATTTTAAATCCAAGAGTTTAAACAGTTAAAATCCATTAGCTTAGGGTAACACAAAGGGGGGGGGGG
>LQRL01021218.1:5994-16685 GCA_001703475.1 Hydroides elegans
TTTCTGTGCTGTACAAATGTCCCAATATACAGTCACTTGCTTTAATTTGGAATATTAATTTGAGGGACCCATGGATTTGACATATCTGGAATATCATTTATAAATTTGATTGTGAAGCATGCTACAGGGTCTTAGCTTCAATTTGATATAACTTTCATTGTTATCGACTGAGTTGTTGAGACACAGTACCTGTTTCTCTACACGAGGGTATCGAGGATTTTGAATCGGTATCTCAAATTCGTCTAAGTTCAGTACCCTGCCATTTCGAAATTTTGTAATCGATCAAACTGAAACCTCGACATCTACAGTATATATTATTATCCTGTGTGAAGTTTCAAAACCCTAGGACAGAGGCTTGGTTGGCTGGGGGCTAAAACGATTCAATGACGTTTAGCACTATTTTATCGAGCATGTTCTTTCTTAAGTGTCATGAGTAACCTTTCTGACATCATGATGTAGTCTGCATTGTGTACTTATATTGACTTTTTTTAAAACGTCTACTGTCGAGAATATCATCATAATTATGATAATGGGAGCGACGACTTCAACCAGTTTTAGGCCATATGTGCAAAATTTATATTTGGGAGCAGTTGTGAGCTCAAAGGTAGAGACGTATCGGATCGCAATATAAGAAATTATCCAAGAAACACAAGATGTAAATTCCTTCTATTTTATTGATAACTCCAAGGTTGCGGCGTCGAGACGTATTCCCAAAGAATGAGCAATGAGAAACCGAAGGGCCCCTCTTTTTATGCTATTTGACCAGGCCTTGAGAGGCGGAAACACTGACCACTAGTCAGCACTCGTTGCTAAGGCGGCCTTGGATACGCTCATTGTTCTAAAGATATATGAGTAATTCGCCTAGCTGCTAGCCAAATATGTTGGGCCGGCAATTCCAGCTGATCCGCTCAGATGAGCGCTGCTGAGATCGCCTGCCCAAATATGACATCGTTCTTTGATGAGCTTTACTCCGAGTTGCCAACGTGTGGATCAATTCCACCGTCTCACAAGAACCTGGCCTTTAAAGGAATTCTATGAAATATATTGAATTTAGGACCCTCGGGACACTCCCTTCCTTTAAGAATGACGTCTCGACATTCGAAATTTCGAAACTTGACAAATATATATAGTTACTTTCATGCATAAATACATCACTTCAAACTCAATTATTTAATAAGTAAATTAAAATAATTAATAAATCTTATTACTAAATAGAATATATTTAAATACTAATATATATTATTAATAAATGGTATAATTAAAATTAAAAATAATTGTTTTCACAAAATTATTTATACTAATACTGACTTTTAAATATACTTAAGTTTAAAAAAAAATGTACCAAAAATTTGTATGCAAACAAAAGTCTACAAAAATACTGCATTTTCATTCCTGAGATAAATCTATATCATTATTAAAAATTCTAAGATATCTTAAAGATACAATCATTATATGAAAGACAATTATAATACTATTTTGTTAAGGCACACGAAACCTTTTTAAATAAATAATACATAAATACTATTTACAACAGAGACAATTCTGACAATTAAATATTTGCATTGAATAAATAATAACGACTATCGATCAATATACAGCTATTTACAATTAGAGCTTTACACGAATGATTTCTATATTTGAAATTCTATTATTGAGAAATACAGTAACAAGTATACGCATATATCCAATATATACTGAGTAATTATGACATCGATAAAATAACAAATTTAGCATTTTCTCTGCTTTTATAACTTAATCCTATTGGTTACCAAAACGTTTTACCAAACTTCTTAGCTATATTTGATATAAGCAATTAAGCAAATAAGCAACATATAATTCTGTTTTCATTATACCAAAATAAATATTAAGATTGTTCTATTACAAGATGATATTCTATAATGGTGATAAAGGTGGAATTCGTAGAGCATGAAAAATATATTAAGAGAATCTATGGATCGGGGAAGGCTATATTGGTAAGATAGTGATTTAAACGGGACGTGACAACTTTAAGGGAGGAAGAAGACAGAATTAGAGCGAGGTCTGGGTTTGACATGTCGAATGCGGCTTGAATACAGATGGGACTGCCTTGCAAGAATCGGATGAACGAAGAAAGATCAAAGTTAGGGAATATTTCTGTTAAAGAGGAAAGATCTAAAGAAAGAGAGTTGGGCATGTCGGCATTTATAATAATAGAGGGTATGTTCCATGAGATTTCCTGTGTCTTTTTATTAACTTGTCGGTATTGTTTGAGTAAGTCCGTCGGTTCGTCCGTGCTTGTCTGTTTGGAGGCAGTTGTCGGTTCGTCCGTCGCGGCATTCGTGTGGTCATCGTTTCCGGCGTCGTCTTTGTCGTTTGATTCATCGGTGCCTGGAGAGGCTGGCGACAGCTCATCCGGAGGAGTAAGTTTTCTAATGCTCACAATATCCTCCGGATTTAGCCCCCGGAACGCATGTCGCGCAGCTGCCCAGTCGGCCTTGCTAAATGCTGTGGCGATGGGGATTGCCGTCGCGTCGCTTGTTCCAGGCTCCGATTTGATCCGTTTTGGAGACGGCGCCGGAGAGATGTCTTCCTCGTTTCTCCAGCTTGCGGTTTTAGTTGCAGCCTATATGGAATCAGATTATTGTACAGAATTTTGATAGGAAAGATTGCTGATGTAGGAAAAAGTTAAAGAAAAGAACTATTTAGAATCTGAATCGTGCACTACATAGGGTAAATTGTTGGGATTGTCTGGAAGGATTAAACGGGGCATGTTAATTGGGGGCCAGATTCTGTCATGCGTATTAGTGTCCGAGTCGTAGCCGCTGTCCCGTCTTTCCCGTGCCCGCACTATGGGGTCAATATCATGGTTCCACTCCTCTAAGTCGGGCAGTTCATTCAATTCGTGGAAATCATCGTCCCGCTCCTCCCTTTCGTGGATGTCCATCTCCACCGGGGACGGTGATCTTGCCCGAATCGGAATTGGTTGTGGCGAGTTGACATGGCGGATGAGTGGGCTACGGCTACGGGTACGTCCAGTGTTCTGGTTGTTGCTCTAGAAGGCCGAAAAAAGGGTGGATTAAGCAAAACAAAACGGAATAAATGTCATTCATAGGGATATATTTACATGCTGCATTATTCTAAGGTCGTCGTAATATATATTTTTAGTTAAGGTTTATATAGGTTAATAGAAATATAAGTAAAATTACATTTTAACTGGAGCGATCGAACGCGCAGACTGCTTCCAGCTCTTCTGGAGATTCTCGTTCGATTTCCAAGACAAATGCTTCGCGGCCGCGCCTTTCTTGCTCCGTTGCGTCCCGTACCGTGTAGTCAGTCAGCTCATCAGCGCCTAGGACGTTGAACGCATACCATTCGACTGGCCATTCCGTGGCTGATGATGGTACCAAGCCTTCTAGTACGCGCGTGTACGGGGGCAAACCTCTTGCTTCTATGAATGTCTCCCGGTCCTGCGGTGAGTTGAAATGACGGCGGTAAAACCAGCTTTCCAAATCATTGAGCCAGCTGAAGACAATTCGTTCCGGCTCGATGTGGGAAAATCGAGGCGGGAGCAGGTTTTGTCGCTGTTGTGCCAACACTTGAAGGAAGAACCGGCTGACACCGTCCTGGCCATGTAATTGTCGCATGGGTGACCACTCGTCTTCGTCGCGGGCGTTGGGGAAACTTTCGATCATGGGCTCCCATTCTTCCTCGCTGCTGAGGTCATCGTCTTGGTGAGTCGCCCCTTCTTCGTCGTCGGAGACGCCTTCTGGGTTATCGTTGTCGATATCCCCATACGCCTCCTGGTTCTCGAAAGGGTTCACTGGGTCGGGTTGCCTTATGGATAAGCCACCCGCAAGCAAACTCAGAACGTTTCCCAGGTCCTCGGAGTCTGGCTCCCCATCCGCACTTGCTTGCTCTAGGGAGAGAAACACGTGATCTGCCATTTGGTCCGCCAGGCCTTGATGCATGTTGGTTGCGGACGTCTGGTTCCTGCACTCTGGGTTGTGGCAGCCCGTGATCTCCGATTCCCCGGTTATAAGGTTGACGTTGATGATCAGGGGACCAGGACAATTGTCGTGGATCATATGGATGATGTTGGCGCGGAAGAACATCTAAGACATAATAATAATAAGGTGATAGTTCATGCAAAGAAACAACATGCGTTTTACAACATTCATTACAGCACTAAGATTTTTAAGAAGACATTGAAATGTCTGGTGCAGACGCATTGACAGATCGCTCAAGTGTTATCGGTAATTTGGGGTACAAGCTCTCTCCAATGTTGATGGCCTGGGTGTCTTTAGACCACGAGAATATCTCCACTGTCTCTTTGTTGGTGAAGGCCAGAACTTGAAAGTAAGAAATCCTACTTAAAATTTTCTTGAGGGCTGTAGCGTCTTTACATGTCAAAGAAATACTAGGGGGAAGCATAATTTTAGTTCTTTCTTTACCATGCATTAATGTCATAAAGGACCAATCAAAGTTAAGACAAAATTTCAAATTAGTTCGAATCAATTTTGGCTCGATGAAGGGTGAATTTTCAGAGACTAATATTTCTGAACTCTTGATGGGGATTATCTTAAGGACTAGAGTTTTGATTTCTTTGAATTCGCCAAAGAAAGAGACTGCGATGGTTGAATACGCATGTGCGTTTCTGGACATGATTGATTTCTTTTTAATCATTTTAAGAATGAGTTTTGCCGAAAGCAAAAGTGCTATGAACAGGAGCGTATAAGCAATTAAGTTGCCAATATTGATGAGAGCTTGCATTTGTTTCCCTTCCGTGGAAGGAACATCTGTAGGTGGCGTCTGCAACCAATCAAATCCATGCGCCGGTTTAGCTAGCAAAACAAGAACATAGTAATTTCGAATAGATAGGAAGCATGCAATCAGGGACAGGACAAAGGTCGCTACGCAGACTATTTGCATTGATGTGTTGAATGTCGAGTTTGTCAGTAATCCTAAGTCGTGTGACAGACTTGAGATTTCGTCTGGAAAAATTGGTTTGTTGCTTTTGATAGCTGCCGCTGTCTTTTCGAGTGAGAGTTCTAGAGTTTTGGACTTTGAGATTACGTTTTTGAATAGTTTTTGTTTAATCTTAATTTCAGGAAGATGTACTTTGAGTGGCTCGCTGAACAATGATTGGGATGATATATTGAAGATCTCTTGTTTGTGTTTGTAGAAGGATAGAAGTGTGGTCGCATTGACAGTATGTAATTTAGACATGGATTTGTTGTCGGTACAGTTTTCGAGTGTGGCTGGAATATAGAAAGTATTACCTTTCAAAGAACAAGCACAAGGAAGACTGATTACGCAAAGTTGACAGGGTGTAACGTGCACTGGGGCACTGCCTTTACATGTTTGTAACCATTGGTCATCTGTTGTTGAAATTAAGAAAGTGTTTGGTTTTATACCTACAATATAGGTTTCTTGGAAGTCATTGTCAGGAAGAAGAGTGAATTTACAGAATTTAAGTACAAGTTTAGGATCATCTTGAAATAGAGCAAGTGGGCAAGATGGACTACTTGTTTCTTGCATAAGTAAACCCTGGTTACACCTTTTCAACACTTTACCATTACAAAGAGAATACTCTGCATCTGTGAACGAAATATGAAACATGCCATCAGTACTATGAGCAAAATAAGGTTCATTAAGTTTAATTATAGACTTCTCTGAGTTGGCTGTTGACAGGATAACAGGAACACTGTGCATCCTGTAGACCGTGAAGACAGTTTCTATTGACGTCAGTGGAACTTTGATTGTGAGGTAGAGATATCCATTGTCTCTAGTGTATAAAATATCCTGGATTGAATAGTAGTGTGCGATATCCGTGTGTGTGAGTTTGAAGGAACCGTACTTTGCAATTTTGTTCTGAATATCCAAGAGTGTTGTATCCAAAAGTTTAGGTGACACAAAGTGAACCGGTAAGTATCCTTCGTGGAGGGTTTGGATAGCGGAAAGCTCGTCTCGCAGAGTTTCGCGTAAGTCGATGAGAGTATCCGTTATCTGTAGACCATATGTGTGTATGTATTTGATGTGTTTGGCGAGAAGAGTGAATGATTCACCTATATCTTGTATGGTATCCGTTAAGAGGATGCGATTCATTTGAAGGGTTTGCTGAAGTAGATTCATTCGAGTTGAAGCTTGTTCGGTTACAGATTCAAGTGAATCTTCAAGATTAGCAATGGTTAGTCCTAGGTTTTCGTACTCCTTTTGAATTATTCCGATGTGTTTGGTCATTACTTCTGTATCCTCTACCATGGCTGTTCCAAAGAGACTTTTGGATACCTTTCCGACAAGGTCGATCAGGGCCCTTTTTGATCGGTCAGTGTCAGACGTAGGCAAAAGGCGATTGATAGATTGCTCTATTTCGAACAGTTGGTCGAGGATTCTGACGTTGCGATGATTATATGCGTTAAGAGTTTCGCAGAACTCTGAGTCGGCGTTTCGAGCGTAAGAGGTGTTGTTGAGATGTGTACGTTGGCATGATATTTTTCTGGCTAGATCATTTGGAATATCCGGTAATTGTATGGCAAAAGTGTGTTTCCAGATGCTATTTGTGTTATCCAAAACTGCGGTTGGTGTAAAAATCACCCCATAATTATGTCGGACTACAGGCGAAGTATCCAAACTTTGCGATGTATCCAAAATTGAGAGTATGGCCAGGATTGCCAAGAGCATCAATGGCAAGGCCTGTAAAGTGAATTGCAGTGATTAATGAGTATGAAATATTTCAATGTTACCTGTGATATAGCTCACATGATATATGACGAAGGTGTAATTAGTAGTAATCGTTATACGTTGTTCATTCGTAATATGCGGTGTGGCGGTCAGTTAATTGCATGTTATTATTGAATGTTAATGTCACTGTGTTGAGAAATGAGTGCATGATACGAGTTAAATATAGCCACTTTGTCTACTAAAGTATACACCTATAAATATAAAAGCTATGTACATATATACGTATATATCAATGATCATTTATCCATGACGTTACTAGTCATCTACCCGGCATCTCCACCATGTGCAAAAATTATATTTGGGAGCAGTTGTGAGCTCAAAGGTAGAGACGTATCGGATCGCAATATAAGAAATTATCCAAGAAACACAAGATGTAAATTCCTTCTATTTTATTGATAACTCCAAGGTTGCGGCGTCGAGACGTATTCCCAAAGAATGAGCAATGAGAAACCGAAGGGCCCCTCTTTTTATGTTATTTGACCAGGCCTTGAGAGGCGGAAACACTGACCACTAGTCAGCACTCGTTGCTAAGGCGGCCTTGGATACGCTCATTGTTCTAAAGATATATGAGTAATTCGCCTAGCTGCTAGCCAAATATGTTGGGCCGGCAATTCCAGCTGATCCGCTCAGATGAGCGCTGCTGAGATCGCCTGCCCAAATATGACATCGTTCTTTGATGAGCTTTACTCCGAGTTGCCAACGTGTGGATCAATTCCACCGTCTCACAAGAACCTGGCCTTTAAAGGAATTCTATGAAATATATTGAATTTAGGACCCTCGGGACACATATTTAGTATCAAGTCAGGACACTTGTGAGCATATTGTCCAAAACCTATCGGAACTCAAAACGCGACTAGCTCTTAAATCGCAACACACATTTATGTGCGTTAGGGCCTAGCCACATTGGAATCCTTTTCTTGCTTTTTCTCCTTAACGAATCTGTCTTCCAACGTCACCTATCCAAAAACAAGGAGTCACCTATCGACAAACGAGTATTTCAAATGTTACAGAATGACCCAACGTTAAATTACCAGTGATACTTTGGTATATAAATTATATTTGGCTATATATGCATCTTGTATTGCATTGGTATATGGTGTTACGAAATTTAGGCAAAGGAGACGCGACGTTGTTTTGACTCGCGCGACGTATAACGATTAAGAAACGTTCATATAGATTCTACATCGATATAAAAACTATTTAATCACGTTTAGCTATATTTTACCGAGCATGTTCTTTCCTAAGTGTCAGTTACCTCTCTGACATCACGATGTAGTCTGCATTGTGTACTTATGTTGAGACCTTTTTTAAAACGTCTACTGTCGAGATCATCATTATAATTATGATAATGGGACCGACGACTTTAACCAGTTTTGGGTCATATTTAGTATAAAGCCAGAGCCCATATGCATGAAAAATCTTACATGTCTGAGTGCACTTACATTCTAAGTTCTACATCGATATCTCGGTTAATACTTCGATTTTCTGATTGAAACACTCTGAATAGCCTGAACTCACTTTTAAAAATATAATAATAACTGTTTGATTACATAAATCGAACCATGAATTACGATTTAACCGACTGACTCCGACATGAGCGATTTTTCATGCATATTGGCCCAGGACACTTATTCCGAGCTTATTTTCCAAAACTTATCGGTTCTCAAAACGCCACTAGCTTTTAACAAGACTGTCCAAGGACAGTGTGCCACAACTTGCACGAAGCTAATTGACACTTTTCAAAGGTTGCTAACATATTAATATACTCAAGGCCCTCGTGTTTTAAAGTATTTACATCTACATTTATTTTTAAAACAATCCTGATGATAATATGAGCATATTTTATGTGACCAGTATAATTGTTGACCAAAAAATTATACTTAAGTCATATAAAAAGATCTCATGGATGTAGTTAATTGTAGAGAAATCTTTAAAACAACATTATGTTTAGAGGCAAATGATCATTACAAAAAAATCACGATATAGGCGGAGAACAAATAATAAACAAAGTCAAAACAAAACAAAACAATATGTAAATTTCAATCCAACTGTTACCATCATATATAATTGTTTTTATTAGATCCAACGTGATAATTATCCATAGTGCGTTAACACTTACATATGTCTATCATCGCCTACAGTTCATTTACATCAAAATGTCCACGATGAGTCATATTCAAAGCCATTATAAAGCAATTATATAATGTCTACGTTCTCTATTAAGAAGATGAGTACATTGTGTATCGATGAAAACTTATATTCTGTCTACGTTCTCTATTAAGTATATGAGTACATTGTGTTTCGATGTAAACACAACATTAAGCTAAAATTCTTTGGTAGAATCTTGTATTATCGTTCACTAAGTTCAGAATGGGACTGATGGCGTTGGTGAAGCAAAAACATATCTTTATTTTTTAGAAGTGCTTATATAAGCACGATTGCTTATATAAGCACACCCTGAAACCACAAGGGCTTGAGGAAGGTGTTTAAAAAATTCGCGTTCAAATCGGACGAGAACTGTGAGAGAAGTAGCGGTTTTGGTAAAAGTTTACGAACTAAATAAATAAATATATATATATATATGCATCAATAACGGCAAAGTGGTCACACAAACCCTGGTTTGCTTCGCAAGCCGTGGCTAAAAACGAAACACGCGTGTAGGTGCGTTGTTGAGTTTCTAAGAAGGTAAACATAGAAAGATAGGGTTTGTTAAGAGAAAAATCTCGAAAAGCTTCCAATGTGGCAAGGCCCGTGTTAATTAACAGACATGCTGCTTTATTTCGTAAAACCTATACATACACCTAGGTCTGGGCCACACTGGAAATTTAATCGAGCTGTTTGTTTCCAAACTGAGTGATTTTATCATTAGTTTTTATGAAACTTTTCCTTTTTCAAACTTTAGATGTTTTCGAAAATATGAAGTGCTAAGGCAACATTAAGAGCTTTATTAGTCTTACAGGCAACATTAAGAGCTTTATTAGTCTCACAGCCTTATCAGGCTCTATAGCCATATACTTGTGTTGAACTTGATTTTTTTTGTTAATTCTTAACTAGACAAACATCCTCGACAATTCACAAAAATGCAAAGAACAAAAAGACTTATTTGTTTTGTTATTTTATTCAAAAGCAGAAAAAAAACATTTGCATACATATATTCGCACAGGTTTGGTCATGGTTGTACAAAAAGTCGTGCACTGTGCAATATTCAATGGTTGTGCAAGTAAGTTACTGAGGACGACCTTGATATTCCATTATTTGACCTTGAATTTTTATAATTTGACCTTGACATAACCTTGACGATGGCAAGTAATCTCGTGGACTAAGGTCACTATGATAAAATCGTGAATGTTTTCACAGCACCATTACGAAATGTCGACAAAAAGTAGAAATCTAACACAGCTATGGGAAGTTATTACCTCTCTTTAAATGCTTATTCAAACTTATGTGAAAATCTAACCGTAGATTTGCAAAAAAGCAAATGCTATTCTCATTGCTGAATTCAATACTTGTCTAATTTTGAACAAAAAAAAAGTTCATTTTTGAGTAACACTAAACAAGTCCATATAAGTTTGAATGAGCACTAATTTATATTCCAACTATTATATTATAGAGTCTACATATTAAGCATACAGTATAAGCCTATTAGCATTATGCATCAATGTGAAATATCAACAGTTGAGTAAACATGTTTGTATTTTTAAATTACCGACTTTTGTGTCTATGTCGATATGTCAACTAAACTTCTTAAACAAATGAATCACTATCAAACAAAACTTAGCAATTTGATCAATCAATTTATACATAAACGCTTACGAAATAAATAACTTCAACAATTGAATCACTCCCAAAACTAGAAGGTCAGTGACCTTGAATCCCCCGTGAACTTCAACAATTCGTGGATGCAGGATGGTCAGTTTTTACTATAATTAACTTTGGAAATAATGAACTATTTTGCGAATAAACAAGATCAT
>LQRL01021230.1:4013-15763 GCA_001703475.1 Hydroides elegans
AGGTGCCTTTTCCAATAGCTTCATCTCTAAGAAAAACGACCCCGTTGCGGCTTTGGTAACAAACAGCGTTTGTGTCGTATCGGTCAAATTGGTTCCGTTTGGAGCTTTAACAGTTACTGTTATTCGTTCTAACTCTTCAGTTACGGTGAAGGTAAACCGACCATCCTCCGACGTTGTTCCGACCACTTCATCTTGATACAGTATCATTGCATTAGGCACAGGTTCATGGTTTCGACTGCGAATCACTTCACCGTGAATATACTTTGGTTGCGCTAGGCATTGGGTGCACCCACAAGCAGTGACGATGCTATACGTCGGTATCAGGGACGGGCAGTCGGTTACACGTACTGTGATTACATTGGTCGGGCCGCAGCAAAAGCTTTCGCCGGAACCGCATTGTCCGCTGTCGGGCATATCTCCGCGACACGCAGCCGGGCGGCATTTACCGACGTCGATTCTGGTGGCGTTTTTGTAGAGGCAACCGCTTGGTAGGTCTTGGTAGAAGGTTTGAGGAGTTCGCAAGCAAAAGTCGTCTCTTCTTTCTATAAATATAGGTTATAGAATTTTCGATCATTCGAAATGTCAACAAAAGTTTATTACTCGAAATAGTTTTAAAATACATTTATTGAATTTCTCATTTATTGACACAGTCTATCTCTAGCGTATTTTTCCAGAATTTTAATTGGTTCCGAAAAGGGACAAAAGACAAAACACAGTCGTGCATACAAAAAATTTCTTCGAAAGAAATGTACATATTCTATTTTTCTATTCATATAATGTCACATCATTTACCTTTGACAACGAGAAAAGCGCCACTGGAATATTTGGCACTGTAGTCGTTACTGGCGCGACATCTGTAAGATCCACCGTCGCCTATGCTTAGATTGGTTAACGTCAGTGTACTTGTTCCGGTCGAAACGTCATCCAAGAAGATAATGTCATCGTCCTTAAACCTGAAAATACATGATTGCACGCGATGAATCTTTATAAATTATATCCGGAGTTTTTACTCAGTACCTGCGTAAATATGTGACAACTTGTAACGTTTGGATATATAATCTAAAAGCCATTTTCGTGCGTTTAAGGTACAACAAAAGACTGAGACATATTTAAACCTTTCATGTGATCTTGTCGAAATAATATAATGAAGTTTCATGCATACAGCGAAATACGAACCACTCATAATATTTGGGCGCTGGATCACCCGTGATATGACAACACAATGTCACATTTTCGCCAACCAAACGCTTTTTATTCACTGGGTTGATTTCGACTTCAAGTGGATCTGCAATTATATATCAAGAAATCCCATTAAAAGGGATGTTTGAAATACTATAAAATGATTTTTTTTTTTAATCGCTCGCACCAGGATTTTATACGTATTTTTGTAAAATCTGACACAAAAACTATGAATTTGATGTTTTGATTTTATGGTTACTATCTATTAATATATTTTCTAAAGACACCTGTCTCAACTAGAGATTAATTATGATCAACATATATGGTGCATTGTACTAAAATTGCATAATAATAATTTTACCTATTTTCCTCATTGATATAGTAGTGTTGGCATCATTTGCCAGCACATCAGTGTCCATATAACCTTCTTTCCTAAAGCGAAGATTTGTTCCAGCACATGGTCCCGAAATGCTGAATCTGAAGGCAAAAAAAAACCTAATTAAAACAAAACAGCATCTCAAGAAGAATATTAGTTTTAAATCTGCATGTTGTAAATCTGCATGTTTCAAATAATTTAACTATTAAACATTTTTCGCTATTGAATTGTAGTTAATATTGATAAGTGTGTGGTATAGATGTCATCTTTGTTAGATGTACTCGTCGAGTCTTTTACTTGAAGGTGCATTTATTAAAAAAAAACATATAACTAATTAACATAAAACGCTATTTTTACTATGAACTCTATAGGAACTAACCTTCCATTCATAGCTGTCATTTGAAGAACCAGATCTGGATTATTATATGGCGTTATTGCAACGTCCGGTAACGAAAGCATTGCTCTTGTAGAAATCACCCTTCCTTCAAAAACTGTAGATTCGCAATAGCAATAGGAACAATTGCGGAGCACCCCTGTATCACACTCTTGTGCACAGTCTGATAAAATATACCATTATGATGAAATAATAACAATATGAAGTTCTTTATGGAAAGGAAAAATAGAGTAAATGTCAACCAAACATACATAAATAAGTATGGATATTCGGTATGTTCGTTTTTTTTTCACCACAGGCGCGGATCCAGAAAATAGTGAACAGAGAGGCGCCAATGGTATAAAATATCGGAGAGAACGGAGAGGGGGGCCAATTATGTTTGGTATAACATAAAAATGCAAACTCCCAATCCACGACTGCACCATATAAGTTTTCTTGTGATGTGGCAAGACGAATATTATATGCAATGAGTACCTTTTTGTTTTTGTTTCGTGACCTACCTGGACAAGTGAATGTATTGCACCCTTCCGTCTGCGTTTCATCGCCCGTGCATGGGAGCGCATTGACCTCCTGGCTGCAGACTCGACCCCTTGTCCTCGAACCTCCTCCGCATGTTACAGAACAGCTACTCCATTGGCCCCACGACGCCCATATGCCTCGATCTGAAGGAATCAAAGTTGTAATTATATAAATTATTGGGTTATTTGTAATTATTTCAGGTAGCTGTGATGACAGAATTCGGGATAGGTTTCTCTTCCATGTATTTAGCTCTTTTGAAATAATGACAGTTTGAATTTGAAAATATCAAAATTGAAAGAATACTAAGATTATAGAAATTAAATTATAACTAAAGGTTTAGTGTAATGGTTGTATCACAGCAATTCAGGTCGGATTCTAATAGACGTTTTTTTATGTAAAGGTAGTGATAATAATTTTACTCCATCTAGTAAAAAAAAAACAAAAATGCGAAAATACATATTTTTAATTGTGTTATGTTTCGTTGCTCACCTGGTACAGGACAGAGCTTCTCATTGCAAAATGATTCCTGGAAGTCGATTCCTAAACATGGCGGGAATTCTTCGCAAACTCTGCTTCTTGTCTGAATCCCCCCTCCACATGTGAGAGTACACTCGGAATAAGATGACCATTCGCCCCAAATCCCTGAATATAGTTAACATAATCACAATATTTGAACTCTATGTGCATTATTCACGCTATGTGCATTATTTAGCAACTAACTTATAAAAGGCGAAGTTGTAGTTTTCGTTTACTTCATCCAGTTTTGTTTTTACATTTTTAAGTTTCGTCTTTGTTTATATTCTTATTGTGAATCCATTAAATCACTAATGGGACCCCTTGAATGAAGTGCCTTTACCAAATTAAATTTATTTACCTGTACAGTTGTCCAGACTGTCACCTGATTCGCAATGTGAAAGAAATAATTATATAAATTACTCAGACATGTTATTTTTATACGTTTTAATTACTACACCTTAGGCACACAAATAATGAACACGATACAATCGATAATTGTAATCGATAATCGCAATTCACATACATATAAGATGGCCTAAACATGAATATGATTAAGCAATATGGTTTTCAATAAAACAGCTCAATGCAGCTTAATGTTGAATTTATGCTTTCTGATTAGCCACTTTAGAATTCACATGTTTTATCTATTAGAAGCTATAATGCGATGGTGCAAGCACGCTTTATTTTGCTTATGAAATATACATAGGACCTACATGATTGACATTGTGATCCCGCAAAACCAGTTGGACAACTGCAGGTAGCTGTGACCCCGTCCACTTCGTTGCAAGTACCACCATTTTGGCAATAGTCGAGTTGCATCTCGCACACCAACGCTGAAAGTATCGAAAAAAAAATCCTTAAAGATTTCAGCCTGGACCCATGATTTTAGTTTTTCTTATACTTTATCCATAGCTCAACATCTTCGCATCATTTGTGAAGAATCAAGAAATTTAATTGATGTGACTACCTGTTTGACATCTGTCCCCTGTGTATTCAGTTGGACAACTGCAGGTAGCTATGACCCCGTCTACTTCGTTGCAAGTACCACCATTTTGGCAATAATCAGGTTGCATCTCGCACACCAACGCCGCAAACATCGATAGTGATCCTTAATGAATTCAGCATGGACCCATGATTTTATTTTTTTCTTAAACTTTATCAATAGCTCAACATTTTACATTTGTTAAGATTCAAGAAATCACATTGATGTGGCTACCTGTTTGACATCTGCCACCTGTGTATTGAGTTGGACAACTGCAGGTAGCTGTGACCCCGTCTACTTCGTTGCAAGTCCCACCATTTTGGCAATAGTCAGGTTGCATCCCGCACACCAACGCTGCAATTGTCGAAAAAGATCCTTAATATTTTCAGCATGGACCCATGATTTTTTTCTTAAACTTTATCAATAGCTCAACACTTTACATTTGTTAAGATTCAAGAAATCGCATTGATGTGACTACCTGTTTGACATATGTTCCCTGTGTATTCAGTTGGACAACTGCAGGTAGCTGTGCCTCCGTCTACTTCGTTGCAAGTACCACCATTTTGGCAATAGTTAGGTTGCATCTCGCACACCAACGCTGCAATTATCGAAAGGAATTCTTTATAGTTTCAGCCTTGATATATGAACTTAATCTTCCTTATACTTTATCTATAACTCAACATTTCACATTTGTGAAGAATCAAGCAATTGCGTTGATGTGGCTACCTGTTTGACATCTGTCCCCTGTGTATTCAGTTGGACAACTGCAGGTAGCTGTGACCCCGTCTACTTCGTTGCAAGTCCCACCATTTTGGCAATAGTCGGGTTGCATCTCGCACACCAACGCTGCAATTATCGAAAGTTATCCTTAATGTTTTCAGCCTGGACCTATGATTTTACTTTTTCTTAAACTTTATCAATAGCTACACCTTTTGTGATGATTCAAGAAATCGCATTGATGTGACTACTTGTTTGACATCTGTCCCCTGTGTATTCAGTTGGACAACTGCAGGTAGCTGTGACCCCGTCCACCTCGTTGCAAGTACCACCATTTTGGCAATAGTCGGGTTGCATCTCGCACACCAACGCTGCAATTATCGAAAGTTATCCTTAATGTTTTCAGCCTGGACCTATGATTTTACTTTTTCTTAAACTTTATCAATAGCTAAACCTTTTGTGATGATTCAAGAAATCGCATTGATGTGACTACCTATTTGACATCCGTCCCCTGTGTATTCAGTTGGACAACTGCAGGTAGCTATGACCCCGTCTACTTCGTTGCAAGTACCACCATTTTGGCAATAATCAGGTTGCATCTCGCACACCAACGCCGCAAACATCGATAGTGATCCTTAATGATTTCAGCATGGACCCATGATTTTATTTTTTTCTTAAACTTTATCAATAGCTCAACATTTTACATTTGTTAAGATTCAAGAAATCACATTGATGTGGCTACCTGTTTGACATCTGCCACCTGTGTATTGAGTTGGACAACTGCAGGTAGCTGTGACCCCGTCTACTTCGTTGCAAGTCCCACCATTTTGGCAATAGTCAGGTTGCATCCCGCACACCAACGCTGCAATTGTCGAAAAAGATCCTTAATATTTTCAGCATGGACCCATGATTTTTTTCTTAAATTTTATCAATAGCTCAACATTTTACATTTGTTAAGATTCAAGAAATCGCATTGATGTGACTACCTGTTTGACATATGTTCCCTGTGTATTCAGTTGGACAACTGCAGGTAGCTGTGCCTCCGTCTACTTCGTTGCAAGTACCACCATTTTGGCAATAGTTAGGTTGCATCTCGCACACCAACGCTGCAATTATCGAAAGGAATTCTTTATAGTTTCAGCCTTGATATATGAACTTAATCTTCCTTATACTTTATCTATAACTCAACATTTCACATTTGTGAAGAATCAAGCAATTGCGTTGATGTGGCTACCTGTTTGACATCTGTCCCCTGTGTATTCAGTTGGACAACTGCAGGTAGCTGTGACCCCGTCTACTTCGTTGCAAGTCCCACCATTTTGGCAATGGTTAGGTTGCATCTCGCACACCAACGCTGCAATTATCGAAAGTTATCCTTAATGTTTTCATTCTGGACCTATGATTTTACTTTTTCTTAAACTTTATCAATAGCTAAACCTTTTGTGATGATTCAAGAAATCGCATTGATGTGACTACCTGTTTGACATCTGTCTCCTGTGTATTCAGTTGGACAACTGCAGGTAGCTGTGCCTCCGTCTACTTCGTTGCAAGTCCCACCATTTTGGCAATAGTTAGGTTGCATCTCGCACACCAAAGCTGAAAGTATCGAAAGGGATTTTTATATGGTTTTAGCCTGGACATCTGATCTTAATCATTCTTATACTTAATCAATAACTCAACGTTGAACATTTGTGACGATCAAGTAATTGCATCGATATGGCTACCTGTTTGACATCTGTCCCCTGTGTATTCAGTTGGACAACTGCAGGTAGCTGTGACCCCGTCTACCTCGTTGCAGGAACCACCATTTTGGCAATAGTTAGGTTGCATCTCGCACACCAACGCTGCAATTATCAAAAAATGATCCTTAATGTTTTCAGCATGAACCCATGATTTTATTTTTTCCTAAACTTTATCAATAGCTCAACCTTTTACATTTGTGAAGATTCAAGAAATCACATTGATGTGACTACCTGTTTGACATCTGTCCCCTGTGTATTCAGTTTGACAACTGCAGGTAGCTGTGCCTCCGTCTACTTCGTTGCAAGTACCAGCATTTTGGCAATAGTCAGGCTGCATCTCGCACACCAACGCTGCAATTATCAAAAATGATCCTTAATGTTTTCAGCATGAACCCATGATTTTATTTTTTCTTAAACTTTATCAATAGCTCAACCTTTTACATTTGTGAAGATTCAAGAAATCACATTGATGTGACTACCTGTTTGACATCTGTCTCCTGTGTATTCAGTTGGACAACTGCAGGTAGCTGTGACCCCGTCCATTTCGTTGCAAGTACCAGCATTTCGGCAATAGTCAGGTTGCATCTCGCACACCAAAGCTGAAAGTATCGAAAGGGATTCTTTACGGTTTTAGCCTGGACATCTGATCTTAATCATTCTTATACTTAATCAATAACTCAACGTTGAACATTTGTGACGATCAAGTAATTGCGTCGATATGGCTACCTGTTTGACATCTGTTCCCTGTGTTTTCAGTTGGACAACTGCAGGTAGCTGTGACCCCGTCCACTTCGTTGCAAGTACCACCATTTTGGCAATAGTCAGGTTGCATCTCGCACACCAACGTTGCAATTATCAATAATGATCCTTAATGTTTTCAGCCTGGACCCATGACTTTATTTTTTCTTAAACTTTATCAATAGCTCAACCTTTTACATTTGTGAAGATTCAAGAATCATATTGATGTGACTACCTGTTTGACATCTGTCCCCTGTGTATTCAGTTGGACAACTGCAGGTAGCTGTGACCCCGTCCATTTCGTTGCAAGTACCAGCATTTTGGCAATAGTTAGGTTGCATCTCGCACACCAACACTGCAATTATCAAAAATGATCCTTAATGTTTTCAGCATGGACCCATGACTTTATTTTTTCTTAAACTTTATCAATAGATCAACCTTTTACATTTGTGAAGATTCAAGAAATCGTATTGATGTGACTACCTGTTTGACATCTGTCCCCTGTGTATTCAGTTGGACATCTGCAGGTAGCTGTGACCCCGTCTACCTCGTTGCAAGTACCACCATTTTGGCAATAGTCAGGTTGCATCTCGCACACCAACGCTGCAATTATCGAAAGTGATCCTTAATGTTTTCAGCCTGGACCCATGATTTAATTTTTTCTTCAACTTTATCAATAGCTCAACCTTTTATATTTGTGAAAATTCAAGAAATCGCACCAATGTGACTACCTGTTTGACATCTGTCTCCTGTGTATTCAGTTGGACATCTGCAGGTAGCTGTGACCCCGTCTACCTCGTTGCAAGTACCACCATTTTGGCAATAGTTTGGTTGCATTTCGCACACTAACGCTGATGAAAATAACCATGTTATAATATCTAACTCAATGGTAGTTTTTGCTAATTGATTTGACATTAAATCATAAAGGGCATGTGACTAAATACATCCTGTAAAGAATGACTGCAGTGTAGATATGAAAGCTTATGTATTGAATAAAGTAAATGATCTAGTTAATCTAGTTATATCTTTGCCTTCGAATGCTTTTTTAAGCTTTCCAAACTGTCACATCTTAACGCATTTAAAGATTATGTTCATTTACAAAACATATATTACTTTAAAGCATCAATATAAGCAAACATATTATCAATGTGTCAGATTCAGCTCTGCGTGAATACTTGAAACACCTTTAAGATCTCCTCATTATGTATAGCTTTATATTTACCTGTTTGACAGGTGTTTCCTGTGTATTGAGGTGTACAACTGCAAAATGCCGAATATCCAGGTTCCTCATTGCATGTTCCTCCATTTTCACATATTTGCGCCATCGTTTCACATCGAAGCTCTTTTGCAAAAATAAGTATATATGATATGTAATAAATAGATTAGATTTCTATTTGAACATATCATCTTCATTTATTATTTTTATTTAGAAACACAGTTATACTTGCTTTACATCATTTTACAATCAACACCCGATAAAAATAATCCTCGATAGCTACGATAACGCATCGTTCGCAGGACGACAGAAAGACTGGACGTTATAGTAATTTAATATGCTCAAATGAGAACGTCATGTTGTGGCGTTTGGTCTGCAAGCAAAATGGTGTGGCGACCCTTGTTAAATCAGTTCGAATGAGTGGTTTTGGTCCATTATATTTGTTTTACCTGTTTCACACGAGTCGCCGATGAAAGCAGCGGGGCAGTCACATGCGGCGGTAACGCCATCTACCTCAATGCAAGTTCCTCCATTGTCGCAAAAGTCGGGCTGCAATACGCAGATTAATTCTGAAACATGCCAAATGAAAAGGATGACAACATATCAAACGCATTTTATATATCAATATTGAGGTGTTAGTAAGTCGATGAATGATACACAATACATAGATCATCAATTCAGGTTTACAAAATTACACAACAGCGATATCATTATTGCCGTCACTTGTTTTCATTGATAGCATTTATTTTTGGCAATTTGCGTAATCGACCTTTACCTGTTTCACAGTTATCGCCAGTGAATGTTTCCGGGCAACTGCATAAGACAGTGCTGCCCTCTGGTTGGTTGCAAGTCCCTCCGTGCTGACAATAGTCGGGCTGTGACACGCAGATCAATTCTAAATTGAAACAAAGTAGATAATTTTAGCGATATACTATATTATATATACTTTGATGCATTATTATATTATCTGACTCACATTAATCGCATGTGTATGCCTCAGCGCAGTCACATGTTGCGGTATTGCCATCAACTATTAAATCGACTCAATCTTATATGTATTCTTGTTATTGTACAAGATGGCCCTAAATAAGGTGTATGTTTTCGAATTAATATTACCTATTTCACAGTTATTGCCGGTGTATTCGGCAAGGCAATCACATGTTGCGATATCGCCCTCTGCTTCACTGCAAGTCCCGCCATGTTGGCAAAAGTCGGGTTGAGATACGCATATCAATTCTGAAACATAGCAAAGAATAAATGGCATTATATCTTGCATTCACTTTTCTTAATAAACTCAAACTGATACGTAAATATTTTAATAAGCTCAACAAATGATAAATGTTTAAGAATCTTTTTTACCTGTTTGACAGTGATCGCCGGTGTATTCGGCAAGGCAATCACATGTTGCGGTATTGCCCTCTGCTTCACTGCAAGTCCCGCCATGTTGGCAAAAGTCGGGTTGAGATACGCATATCAATTCTGAAACATAAGAAAGGATATATGCCATTATATCTTGCTTTTGCTTTTCTTAATAAACTCAAACAGATTGGTTTATATGTCCATAAGATCAACACACGAGAAATCTATTTTACCTGTTTGACAGTGATCGCCGGTGTATTCGGCAAGGCAATCACATGTTGCGATATCGCCCTCTGCTTCACTGCAAGTCCCGCCATGTTGGCAAAAGTCGGGTTGAGATACGCATATCAATTCTGAAACATAGCAAAGGATAAATGGCATTATATCTTGCATTCACTTTTCTTAATAAACTCAAACTGATACGTAAATATGTTAATAAGTTCAACAAATGATAAATGCTAAAGAATATATTTTACCTGTTTGACAGTGATCGCCGGTGTATTCGGCAAGGCAATCACATGTTGCGATATCACCCTCTGCTTCACTGCAAGTCCCGCCATGTTGGCAAAAGTCGGGCTGCGATATGCATATCAGTTCTGAAACATAAGAAAGGATATATGCCATTATATCTTGCATTCACTTTTCTTAATAAACTCAAACAGATGGGTTTATATGTCCATAAGATCAACACATGAGAAATTTATTTTACCTGTTTGACAGTGATCGCCGGTGTATTCGGCAAGGCAATCACATGTTGCAGTATTGCCCTCTGCTTCATTGCATGTTCCGCCATGTTGGCAATAATTTGGCTGAGACACGCATATCAGTTCTGAAACATAAGAAAGGATATGTGCCAATAAATCTTGCTTTCGCTTTTCTTAATAAACTCAAACAGATTGGTTTATATGTCCATAAGATCAACACACGAGAAATCTATTTTACCTGTTTGACAGTGATCGCCGGTGTATTCGACAAGGCAATCACATGTTGCAGTATTGCCCTCTGATTCACTGCATGTTCCGCCATTGTGGCAATAATTTGGCTGAGACACGCATATCAGTTCTGAAACATAAGAAAGGATATGTGCCAATATATCTTGCTTTCGCTTTTCTTAATAAACTCAAACAGATTGGTTTATATGTCCATAAGATCAACACACGAGAAATCTATTTTACCTGTTTGACAGTGATCGCCGGTGTATTCGGCAAGGCAATCACATGTTGCAGTATTGCCCTCTGCTTCACTGCATGTTCCGCCATGTTGGCAATAATTTGGCTGAGACACGCATATTTGTTCTGAAACATAAGAAAGGATATGTGCCAATATATCTTGCTTTCGCTCTATTGATAAACGCAAACTGATGGGTTTATATGTCCATAAGCTCAACAAATGATAAATGTTTAAGAATCTTTTTTACCTGTTTGACAGTGATCGCCGATGTATTCGGCAAGGCAATCACATGTTGCGGTATTGCCCTCTGCTTCACTGCAAGTCCCGCCATGTTGGCAAAAGTCGGGTTGAGATACGCATATTAATTCTGAAACATAAGAAAGGATATATGCCATTATATCTTGCTTTTGCTTTTCTTAATAAACTCAAACAGATTGGTTTATATGTCCATAAGATCAACACACGAGAAATCTATTTTACCTGTTTGACAGTGATCGCCGGTGTATTCGGCAAGGCAATCACATGTTGCGGTATTGCCCTCTGCTTCACTGCAAGTCCCGCCATGTTGGCAAAAGTCGGGTTGAGATACGCATATTAATTCTGAAACATAAGAAAGGATATATGCCATTATATCTTGCTTTTGCTTTTCTTAATAAACTCAAACTGATGGGTTTATATGTCCATAAGCTCAACAAATGATAAATATTAAAGAATCGTTTTACCTGTTTGACAGTGATCACCAGTGTATTCGGCAAGGCAATCACATGTTGCGGTATTGCCCTCTGCTTCACTGCAAGTCCCGCCATGTTGGCAAAAGTCGGGTTGAGATACGCATATTAATT
>LQRL01021242.1:10346-20491 GCA_001703475.1 Hydroides elegans
CAATGAGAGCCAGATATGATGAGATTATGACAAATAAGAAAGCCGATCATAACGTAAACACCGGTGTTTATATGATTACTCTAAATACGAGAAAAGCGGGATAAAGTTGTTATTCTATAAAACCATAATATGGTTTTCCAGAAAAATTAGGTGGTGACGTCATAGGTCGCTCAGAGAGCTGATCATCTGGGCCGTTTTGGCATTTGTGGGCCATCGCGGCCCTATGGGGCCGAAGTGGCCACACATGGCCGTTTGGGATTTTTAAATTTTAAATTACAGGGGTGGAAATAAGTTAATTTTCACAATCGCCAGACTGGCGAGTGAGACAAATTTCACACTCGCCAGCGAAGATTTACACTCACCAGGTGAAAACATGCAAAATGAAAACCACTAAAATGTGGGCTCCCTTATTTAGTTTGCATGTGGACGAAGTTGTTTCTAAGAAAAAATAAGCGAGTGCTAAACGCGCGAGCCGACACATTTTATTTGATTATTTAAAATCTTAAGCTTTAATAAACAATTTTCGGAAAATTATGTTTTCGACGCTAAATTTTACACTCGCCAGGCTGGCAAATGACTTCAAATTCACACTCGCCAATCGATAATTTCACTCGCCATGGCGAGTGTGGCGAGTGCTTATTTCCACCCCTGAATTAAACTTAAGGGTTACACTCATAGCGTTCTCGTTTCACAAGCGCGATTCGATATTTATAGATATCGTAGAGTCTAAGGCAGAATAGGGTTCAAGGATGAAAGTAAACTTCTCATCGTGGGATATTTCATATATGATATATCTCGCATTTTAGTATAACTGTATTAAGTTGAACAAAACTGTCTCATTCAATGAAATAAAGAGGAGTAATTTGACAAAAGAAATTGGGTCCACAAACTTCATATAGTCGAAAAACGTTTTTTTTTAATTAATCAAATCAAACACATAAACATATAAAAATAGTACATTTAATTTGTAACGGCGACAGCTTCAATTGTTAGATAAATTTGAATCCGTCACGGTTGTGTCCGTCAACAATTTTATGAACTCCACATAACTACAAAATAAACATGTATGTTTACGCATACTGATACATTTGCCTCCCCTACAATCCAGTCTGACCCTGTCTATTCCATTAGTTTTTATATGATACAGACAGACCTTGAATTGTCGATGATGAATAATATATCATAAATTCATTAAGTGAGACCGGATTGATCATTGATAATTATTATAGGGATAAAACACGACTGTGAGTTTGTATTGCTGATTTAGAGCGAAGAAGAAGCTATTACAAACCGAACGCCGAAGGCGTGAGTTTTGTAATAGTTTCTTCTAAGCTCTAAATCAGCTATACAAACGAACAGGAGTGTTTTATCGCTATTATAACAGTTGAAAGTATTGCATAAATACATTAAGATTCGAACTGTATAAAAAATTCCGAACAATTAGTCATGATAATTACTTTTTATGACGTTTTGTTTTAATACTTGTGTGGAGCCAGTATGCAGAAACTGTACTGCAGTATACGCTCAAAATGAGTCACGCTTATTAGCCTCTCCTCATTTGCATAATGAATACTGTGTGCTGGTGTTCTATTGCAGGATAGAAACGTCTCAAATTTGAAAGGAAATATAGGGAAAAAATATCGCATCATGTTATAATATCGATGATAGCTCGGCAAACCACACATATTGAGTATGCACCAAGAGTTAGATTCAACTAAGGTTGTAAACAGTTAAGGAAATACAAATCAATTATTATAGAAAGATGCTGTGCCACTTGCTTGATAGCATAGCGTTGTGTCCATTTTAATCTAAAGAATAAATCATGCTCAAATGAAACTATCATATATACATTTTGACTTAATTTTTATTTGTTTTTACATTGTTGGTTGCGTTTCAACCCATCTCATGTTTATGGTTTGTTTTGGGGATTAACATACAGGCAATCGCACACATTTCATTGATTTAGTTGACTTAAATTATCGTATTATATTTTTTAATAAAAATAATGATTTATGTATTAGTAGATGATATAAAAACATAAAAGTATCCTTACTCTTTAGCAATGTCAATATTACATATCACATAAAATTTATTTGTCGCGATCGAACTTAATTCAATGTAATGTTGAATTAATTTTACCGATTACGGAAGAGGACAAATTTATCCATCCATAGTAAACTCATTTTCGGTATTATTTTGTTTTTGTCCTTAATCGACAGATACCATTTTCCACAACAAAAGCTCACCCAAATACTTTGGACGACTCACCCCAATTTTTGGACAACTCACCCAATTATTTTTTTCACATAAGTCAAAATATAACGCTTTTCTCATTTAATTGGCACTGATATCCATAAATATACAAATATTAATATATATGTATTTATTCAACATTCGAGATAACAGCGGTATTATATTGCCTAAAATTAGAGGAACGTATGCGCACCTGCCTGGGGAGCGCAAAGTGCAAAATTGAAAACTCAAATCCATTGCTTTGGTTATTAAGTGGTTTCTAAGCATAGCTTTGATAATTAAAATTGTATATCTAAACGAGAATTAGTTTCCAAGTTGACCAAAAACTTAGGTGAGTTGACCAATCCATTTGGGTAAGTTGGTCACAACTTTGGTGAGTTGCTGTTGGTTTTTGGGTGAGTTGGTTTTTGAGTGAGTTGTCTGACATCCTCCTTGCCATTGGTATATCCAAATATTCACAAGAACATCATGATTATGTCCATTATTAGGTCTGAATGAGAACATGTCTAATGAAAGAGCGCTTTATGACTAAAAGGCTTTATGGAGTTTAAATAATTATGTGATATTTAAACGAAAGAGACTTGTTCTGAATTATGCAAACGTGGCTCTGGCTCTGCCAGTGATTTCAAATTGGTTTCAACTACCTTTGAGGTAAACGTTATTTCTTAAGATTTATCTAAAAATTCAAGAACTTTTCAGTCTTTTTTTATTGCAGCAAAATTCATACATCGCTCAGTTCTGCAAACGAATTCTAGTTGGGTTATATGCAAAATTTAAGAAAACCCAAGGCACAATTCAAAGTGTTGTTTGAGTTTTAAAAAAATAATTAAAATGCTAGAAACCTACCTCAAAGAGCTGATTGCGGGGACACTTTTCCATCTCGACAGCTGATTATAGAACAGAAGCTTTTTGTATAAATCACATATATTTAACTGAACCGAAGGCTGCGAGGTTAAGGGTTGCTTCCTTCGCAACAATTCTCTTGACGTGGTCATGGTTAAAGTTGTTTCCAGACAGATAAAATCAATCCGATATAATCATGTAGAATTCTATCGTTCGATGTTGCTTTATATTGTTATCCAGCTTTTCAATAATGGCATATAGAAAATACCATAAAATAGTTGAATACTTTAGCACATACGCAACAGTTCTTTTAACGTCGTCATATGGTTTCAAGTCAGAGGAAGGCAATCCGATAAAATCGTATTTGTTTCTAATGTTGCATTAATTATATCATGATCCAGTCTTATTTTAATAATATCGATAGCCTTAATTGTAACAATCAGTATTTTGACTAATTTGTCAGATTGTGTTCGGAATAAGAACAGAAACCGACCAAGGTATGACGAGGACTCTCAACACTCACATCGCCATCTGTATACACTTGTGAAATCCGACCAAGAAGCGAATATGAGCAATTGCTTTATTGTAGTCAAAGTGTGTTTGCAACTCAAATTAGTTAACTTTATTAAGTTTTATGAGCTACAGACCAATAAAACTTGATGACACCTTAAGTTGAGAATACAGTAAAATCGTATCAGTCTTACATCTTTTTTCATACTTAATCCGAATGTCAATCACTTATGCACGTCTACTACATTTGCTAGTAAATTAGAAATCTGATAAAACTAGAGGTATATTCGTGTATCTATTCTTTCAAATTGCATTGCGATATACGGTCCATCCAAAGATACATTCAACGGTGCTTAGCCATATATTGAAGAAACCACACTTTTAGTAGCTTGAATATGTTTTTTTTAATTTTAATGAGAAAGTTACACCCATGCCAAGCAAATATGCAGCTTAAACTGCTGAACAAGTGAAGAAAACGTCTTCACTTGTATTTTCTATTCCAATGTCCCAACTTTATCATTCTATTTTGTATAAAAATAATCGGTCAGCTTCATTTGTTATCCTCAAAAATTGCTTAAAGCAACATCATCGCCTACTTGAGAGCAAATTAATATCAGTTTCCGAGAGTCTAATTACTTTTTAATAAGATTTTTGAGTGTTCAAATCACAGAAGAAGATATGATATCTATGTTCTAACGTCTTTATAGTTTTATCTAGATATCTGCATAAATAAATTACATTGCGTTGGTTTGTCAGTAAAATCCATTTGGCTATTCATGGTGATTTAATGATGAAAGCTATCCAAACGCCAGTAGAATGGGTTAAGGACCTGGTCACATATTTCACCCAAGCAAGTAAAATTCTCTTTTTTCTCTATAGGCTTCTATGTGTATATCCAGAAGTGAATGATAACCATCAAGCTCTAAAAATCATATCCGATCTTAGAAGAGCGCTACACGCGGTTTGCACATCCGGAACTATCTGATTATTTCGTCACTAAATCCTATCCGTCAAAGTATGTTGAAGGGTACTTCAGTGTATCCTTTGATATCCCATCCATGGCAATAACCCGATTATCATTTACGAAACAACATTGTCCACGCACTATCAAATATTTGACAGCTCCAATGTCCCCACACCCGCAACCGATGAAGTGCAACCTTCGTTTGATTGTGGATATCCTCAGATTTTGTTTTTCAAATATTTATCCTACTCAAAAGACATGATCTTAAACTCATAGGCGCACTATTAAGTCATAAACAATGTTTTCCCTTGTACGACTATCCCTTAAGTTACACATTCAGTTCAAATAACAAATTCTCAATCAAAATGGTTACACTTTAAAAGCATGGTCAACATATGTACGGCAGAACACGTGCCTGTTAACAAAAAAAAACAACTTTATAATAATACTTTTAAAGGAAAATATCCGGAACAAACATCCCCTTGTTATGAATATCAACTCAAGAACTTTGCCCCACACACTGAGGACAAGGATTCATTGCAAACAAAAAAAGAGTCATTTTAATCCTTCAAGGGATACAGTCACTCCCTAAGTCGAAAAAGACATTAAAAATGTATGTTCCGAACGAAAAGCAGTCCGATGGACTGGATTTGTAAAAACTTATTTGAGTTATCTGCACACCGAGTTGAGATCACCTCTTTAAATGTCATGTAGCGAAAAAAAACGACAATCTCCAAGAAACTGATCAGCAGATTATTTTAAGAAAGCTAAGTCATTTTTGAATTTAATCTTATTATTAATATTTTTCATGTATTGAAAAATATGCAATAAGTTAAAATTAATTAATATTCATTCATCGCTTCACAACTTTTTCATGAGTAACATACCCTTTATATCCAACCGAGAAAATACAATATGCGTCAAGCAACTATATAAGAACACAATCCATCCATTAGGCTCCAAGAGTAAACTTTCAAATACCTTTCACAATGTAAACCACAGAATCCAATAAATTATTACTGATTAAATTACTCGGACTGATTGAAACAATTATGAAGGTATCTATTTGCTCTTCACATGTGCTTCATTACCTCTCACTTACTGCGGAGAATATTGTCAAAAGAAGTAATAAATTAATGAAAATGTTCCCTTTTGCATTAATATTAATCCTTAAGCAAAATCAGTTAAATAGAAATACGGCAAATATATGTTAGGTCTATCTTTGTACATAAACAATATATTTTATGCATTGGAGTGAAAAAAAGAAATTGTATGCATTTACCCTTTTAAGCTTAATGTTTCATAAAGATTAGAGAATCTGATATTAAGTATATCAATTATTTTACTATTGTTTTCAGAAATTCCTGGACAAACATAGGATTTATTCAATATCGCAATGTATTGAAATTAATTGAAAGTGTGTTTTGATAATTTAAGCAAAAGTAAATAAACATAAGTCCATATTTACTGCAAACTTGGTCCCAATAACTAAAATTTACTCTAGGAATGCATTTTATTTTGAGAAATAATAGAAAGTAAGATTCTAAACGGGCAGGGACATTCGAAGGACCTTTATGTGAAAACAAAATCATGTTTTAGACACAAGTACCAGAAACATTTTCTCACGTCTTCTTAATACCGACCTGGACCCATTTTCTCTGCTAAAACCTTAACCTTACACTTTTCCTCATCCTTTTACATTGGTTTTAAGGATAAGGTTAAGCTTAAGTGGAGCGGAGGATAAGGGTCAAAGTCGCTACTTTTGTTTATGTTAAAATAAAAAAAAAAGTAAGTTGTATTAATATTTCACACACAAATTATCGCATATTATATATCGTAACATTTGAAATCACACTGATATTTATTCAAACTTCGATTCCGGAGGCATAATGTCTAGGCAGGAACGTTTTGACAGAAATGTGTGGTCTTTTTTTTCGAACCTTATTTTGGTGTCCCCGTTGAGTATTTATGTTACTCCCTCCGCGTTTCACAGGTTAATTGGCACCTTCAGATCGACGATTTGTCACAGTTATTAGGGTTTATGTCAAGTTGAAAGCAATTAATGACCAATAATGAATCCATGAAAGAATGACCCTCAAATGGAATAACATTATGAAAAAATTCATACATGTGAGGCTTTGAGCAGTGATTGGTTTTTAACCCAAAGGGAAATGCCGATAACACTCTTTATCGTTTGTTTTCTTTCAAATACCTTTTCATAATACGTAAGATTTGCTTATTCACTATGGACTGTCCGCTAGATAAGGTAAACGTTACCTAAACCTTAAGTTAACATCTTTCAATTAATTACTAAAACAGCACATAAATAAATAATAATAAAAAAAATGAATATAAAAGTGTTGCCCAATTAGTAACTTTATATGTGTAATGAAATACGATCCCTCAAATATTTGTTGAATTAATGCATTATATAAATCTGTTAACATAAAAGCATTGCTTGCAAAAACAGCACTAGTAAAAACGTTTGTTATATATTCATTCAAACACTAAAGCATTGGAAAATCTAAGCCGCTAACATGTTTATTCCATGTAAAAATAGTTTGTCTTACATACAGGAATATATTTACGGAAACCAATTTAGAATCAAATTTTCAATATAGGATCCGGAGCGGTCAATAGGCTAGAGGTGTTGGGTGCAAGGGAATATGCAGTGTCTTGACCCCATTTAGATTGTCTTCTGCATTTCTAACGCAAAATGATTATTCTTTTCCAAATAGTTATAGATAACTAATTGATATATATGTCTTAATTTTGATTTAATATTACATTAAGAGACAAAATAGAAATCACACAAATCTGACAAAATATCATTTAAATCCTGCTACAAATTATCAAAATATATAAGCAAATTTGTTATGTTTTCATCTCTTTTTCTTTCTTACATAATTTTCTAGATTTGATTCACTTTATTTCAAAGAAGTAAGCTAAAGGAATGCGATCAATACACTCATAGTGCCCCCAAATACTATGATGTCTTAAAGCAAGTCTTGCCCTAATGCACCCTTCTTGAACCCAAAGCCATAATAAATGTCGTAGATGGGGACATCTTATGAGAAACAAATGTATCAGCATAGAAAGGATCACACGGGAACGTTTTTAAAAAAGAATTAAATGAGGACAAATATACATGTCCAAGAATCCTGATAAAATGCCTGCGATATCTAAATTTTAGATCCTAACGCGATACAAATCACTTTACATAGACAATCAAACTCACATCATTAATTCTGATCAACCATTCAACACCAGATCATCTACAATCTCAAGAGTTCATACCCGCTACATACGGTACCCACGACTTCAACAGTTTTACTATAGCATATCATTATGCCGTCAATATAATAGAAAAACAGAGCGACTCACATATCTTCGAAGCGCCCGAAACAGCTCTGAAATCGCATCGGCTGCGTTCGTATTTTCTCGGGAATCTGTACCACAGCAGCCGTATGTGGCAGTTGATTAGACGGCGTCGGTTGTACGATTTTACCCGTCGTAGTCACCGCTACAATTCGCGGCGGGTTGCGAATAGCGGGTAGCGTCTTCTTGCCATCGCTCGATTCAACAAAGCCCGTGTCGAGTCGCGTGCGAACACTGTTGTAATCGCTGCTACTACTCGCGTCGCCACTCGCTTTGTTGGAAGCGGGTTCAATTCGCGAGCGTAAGTTGGTGTAGTCGCGGATTAAGGCATCGCTGCGAGGTTTGCTGGTGGTGGAGATATCTCCAGATATCAGACTACCACCGCTGTCTTGGTAAAACGTCTTGCTCCTTTTCGCTGCCTCCTTTTGCTTTGATGACTGTTTGTCATTAACGAATGTCAAGCCTTTCTTTTTCTGGGATAGAAACCGATCCTTTTCTTTATCCAATGCATGCTTCTTTTTCGTAAACCAATCCTTATCTGATGCACCTTTCTTTTTGCCAGACCGATCTTTGTCCTTATCTATAGTATTTCCTTTCCTTTTGATAAATCCCTCTCTTTCCGTGATCAAACCAATCTCCTCAATGTCCTTGACCGAAGAGGTTGTGTCACTGCGCGTACTCGATTTGCTCCTTGTTTTGGATGCGGCGCTGTTGTCATGTGCGCGAAGGTTGTCTTCCGGTTTGTTGTACTTTTTGGCGCGATGGGCGGCGCTCCTATCCACCGAAGGCGAGAATGGGTTGAATAAGTAGTTCATGGTTAGGGGGCGGTGAGGATTAGTAGTGCTACGACTTAAAATTTAAGTATATCGATTAAGTTCATTTCCGATAAAATACTTTCATATATCCTCGAACATCCCAAAATGTATCGCTTGATTTAACAATATCCAATCAAGTTGAAATAAGCATTTCAAATTTTAAGAGAAAATATGCGTTTTGTTTGGATTTGTCATCACTTAAAATGTGTTAAATAATTGTATCGAGAAATCAACATGAGAGAAGAAATTACACACAGCCCAGACATTGTTTCAGTATACTCAAAGTGATGGTACATAAATACAACACAGAATAATTAAGTCATACGAAATCTGGATCTAATTCCTTTCACTTACTCGGATCGAAGGAGTATAAGATCATTTAGCAGATAATAACATGATCAATTTCACTTTTACTAATCATGATCGTCTATTCTCACAAAGAATAGTGTCCTCGATCTAAACAAACAGCAAGAGAGCAGAAAGTTGAGTAGAGGAACTTAATTTGAAGCTGAGCATTCAAAGTCAACATTACAAGGTATCTTACTGGCAACTATTAATTTATCAATCATTCTTAGCAATATGATATTGCTATTTGTTTACCAAGATACATGCAAATTAGGAAATTAATTTAGGAAAGTAAATTAAATTGTAAATGGAAAAGGGTACAAAGAAAAAACTCTGCGCTCAACAAAAAAACCAACAACCTTTCCTTATTTTTTAATACAGTTAATGATAAAATGCTTTTTTTAATGATAAAATGCTGAACGACACGACCAGCCACGGCAATAAGATATTGACAATGTATCATAAAGTGTCTATATATTGTTTTAAAAAGTTAAAAAGGCCAAAGAGGAAACAACCGCAGGAATACCAAAGTAGATCCCCGAACAAGTTGCGAACTTGACGCAAAATGGCGGGTTGATTACGGGTTGGTTCTGTCAGGTTTTCATGAACGGGCTTCATCTGTTTTACAGCAGCCCTTGAAATATAGCTCCTACTATCACTTGTGTACGACACTTTGCTCTTTTCACTTTGAGCCACCTGATATTCCAACTCAATCTACCAACACGTTCTATTGTCCTAATGGTTGTAGATGAGATTGATCGATGGCAAGTGTAATGCATCTGACAGACTAAGTGTATCATTTAAAAAAATAATAAGCTGAGCCATTAATAAACACCCTGATACACATGGCCTCCAACTCTCAAACTGTAGGGTACGGATTGGTATATTGAAAGCATGACGACACTACCCATCCCATCCACCCTAGCAATGAAAACCCTGGCTATAGAATCCCTGGACAACCCCTGACTACACCTCCGCGTTTCTAGCTCCCATCCAGCACCCCATCTCTATCCTACCCCCCCCCCCCCCCCCCCCCC
>LQRL01021274.1:7648-28305 GCA_001703475.1 Hydroides elegans
CCTTTTTAGCAACGATCGAAAGCATTGTTAATGTTCTGACGTGGCAGATGAATGTTGATTTGCATAAACGAAGCTACTCAGTGTGGGATTCGTATTTTTTAAATCAATATTCAGGGCTAATCGTTACAATAATACAAACCCTTTCCATCCACTTAAGGAATAAACTTACCTGTATACACGTTGTTTTTATTTATTTAAGAGAACAATAAATCAAAACAACCGTCTTTTAACGTATTGTCAAAAAGTAAAACAAGACTGAAAATTCTAGCTTAACCATAAAAAGCAGCTTATTTTGGTTATTAACACTAGTGTTTGGCTATATGACACCTTAGATTAGCACCGCGCTGCTCAAAATTAAAATGAATCAGGTTTCAATAATCTTCCACCAAAACTATCCTTGACTCGCTATGGTAACATAAAAATCAAGGAAACTCTATGTCGATACATGGTTTATGATAGATCGGTGTTCAAATATTCAGGTTTTGCTTATAAAAAGGAAATCAATTATCGTTTTTGCTAATCATTGGAAGAATTCGTGCAAGTTTTATGTAGCTCGAAATAAATTTTTTTGAAGTGAATGAAAAATAAATGTGCTACGACACGTATGGTTATTATATGTAAGTTAATCTTTCAAATCTACTAAACTTATTATTTTTGTTTAACATATAAAATATTGCATAAAAATATAATTTTCTCAAAACGAATAAAACCCAGATTAGGGTTTAGACACACAGGCCTTAATTGAAAATTGAAAATCGTGATTCAGTTTGTGTTGATGTAGTAGTTTAAATTGAATTTAGACATGTTGGCTTTGTAATTTCATGCAGTCGATATGAAAGTGAAATGAATATTGATATATTCCCACATAATCAAACTAAGATACATCACCGGAAAACAAACATAAAAAGTAGGAAGCCACCCACTCTCTCTCTCTCTCTACCTTTCTCTTTTCAAATATGTTGTGTTTCTGTGAACAAAATACGATTACATGCACAATCAAATAGATTTTGAAATATAAATTTTAGGATGAACTTCAGCGCATCAAGGGACGGATCTAGACATTTTTGTTCCGGGGGTGCCAATAAAGATTATTTTAAAGCGAAACGGGACTTTAAAAGTACAATGTATGTAACGCTATAATCAAATAAAGGTTGAACGCTGGGGGTGGGCAGGTTTGCCCCTAAGTAGATCCGCGCCTGATTCCCGATTAAAATGTGCGAATAAAAATCAATTTCGGTGCGATGCGCTGGTGAGCTGAGACTAACGTTGTCCCAGTTCTCACTAGAATTCTATTTTTTCGCATTGAAAACAAAAGATTAACAAGGACACAGAGAGAGAGAGAGACGAATAAAAAGCTGTTTTGTGCAGCTAGTTAGTACAGCAAATGCCAGACAGTTCCATAGAGACAGAATATACGGGAGGACTGAAAGATCGTGATGGTAAAAAAAAAATGTATATAGATTTACACTAATATTCTCATGGTTGTATTCAAATATGTGAGTTGAAAATGACACAAAAGTTCGTGTGTTGGGTCGGTGGGTTTGGGAGGCCTCTTGATAACTGGGCATCTGGATAACTGGAAATATCTTTACAGAAAATGTATGTAGGGGTTTCAAAATGTACTTCAGAAATCCGGGGCCATTTGCACGATATACATGCACATATGTAAGTCTTTGATTCATTTATATATAAGCACACTATGTTGGCAATGTAAATCACAAATCCATGTAGGCTACATGTAACAGCTATATATTGGGATGGCAAGACCAACCAACAAATAAACGCTGAAAGTGATTTTTTTTCATTTTAAAGCACTATACATTCTACATTCGATCAGTATAAACAAACCAAGTTATCAACTCCAAGCTCTTTGGGCATATCTTTTCTCTATTTATCGCCCGCTAAAAGCCTCCATTATTTCATTGTCTGTCATTTCCGTTCGCGAGTGAAACTTGAACTACTCGTATAAAAAATAGAGAATATAAAGAAAAAGGTAAGGAATTAAAGGTATCCCGATATACATATGAATACCTTCGAGTAAGACGATGCTCTGACTTACTAACTGACCTTAATGTGCATTATTCTGAGATGGATCCATAAAACATATCCAAAGAATGGTATGGGCGGGGGAATAAGTTTTCAGCATCAAATCTATGATTAAAATTTACTTTAAATTAAGACACATAATAAGTCTCTATTTAAGTAAACATGATGTTAAATACTGTTTAATAGAACATTAAATCCTTATGACGAAAGGACCTACCACTATTTTCCTTTGAAAATTCTAACCATATGTGCGGATTTAGAAGTGTTGCCGTTCAAAAACCGCTATATTTTAAAATTTAGTGTCATGAAACATCGTACTTCAATGTTTGTTTTGTGCGACAAAAATGCCACATAATCACCTCATTAAGACCCCAATATCACTGAAGGATACCGTTTAGTGATGTTTGCATGTAGCAAAGTGGTTAGATCACGCAACCGTAATATGAACCATTGACAATAGGATGGATTTGAAACGGGTTTTACAAAAGTGTTAGCTTGCATGGAGGACTGATTTTTTTGTTATTGCAGATGAAGGGTACTGCATGAAACCACCTAAATAGAATAGACACCATCCCGAAACACGATATTTCCGTGAAATAGCCTTGTTCACATATATGGAATAGAGTGTATCAAATCAATAATTGAATAGCAGAGTTGGTTCCATAGGCAAATCCAGATGCGCTATACAGTGGCAAATCCAGAACATTTTGACCCAGGGACGCCGATGAATTATATAAAATAGCCAAGCAGAGAGGGACCAAAATGTATTTCGTCTTATATAATATATAAGGGCCGAATGGTGCGCCCGACGCTTTCGCCTTTATGGTGATCGGCGTCTGTTCTTTCCTTATCCATTTTATCTAGAATTGACACTTGAATCATATTAGTATCCATGCATTAATATCCATGCACATTCTACCTCTAAACGTGAAAGCCTCTTTTTGAATTTAACATTCCAATCCCATTAGTACCCATGCATGCGTTACAAACACCTACATTGAAAGGGTGTGATGGATTTATTGCCTCCTGGATTCAGGGGAATCTATAGCTTTTCCATTATAGCTGAATAATCTAGATCCAGTTCCGTTAGGAACCAAGCATTACAAACACCTACATTGAAAGGGTGTGATGGATAGAGGGGCTCATGGATTTCAGAATCAGCTATAGAACCCCCCATATAAGCTTCATCCCCCAAAACATTTATGCTTCCACGATAACAACAAAGCCTTTCATGTCAACTGATCGTCAACAACGACGGGGTATCCCAAGCCGCCCCAAAACGAAGTGAAAACAGGAGCACCCTACGATGCATCCTGTGAAATACATCTAGAATCTATTTATTCTTTTTAGTAATCTTCCTTGCTTGCACTTTACAGAATAGAGCCAAAATGGACATTTATTTTATTTATTAAAATTAGGTTACTATATAACATTTTGACACGATAAACGTTGAGTTGTATTAGAATTCTAATATTGTTTAAATCAAAGGAATATATACTAGGTTTAGTGAGTTTGCATACAAAAGAAGTGAAAACAGGAGTACCCAGTGATGTATTCTGTGATATATCTTTTCTGCAAGAACATTTTACTTGCTGGCATTTTCAGAGAATATAACGAATGCATGTACAAATATATGAACATTTTTTATCATTATTTATTTGAATAAATAAGGTACAATGAGTGATTGTTTGACATGTAATATACCGTGTGACGAGCAATTTAAATAAGTATTGAAACATTGGAATATATCAATTATGGGTAATTTTAAAGGGGCGTGAATGAATAAGATGATATTTTCTTGCTGCAAACGTTGTTTGGCAACGAATTTTTGAATCTTCCTTGTTGTGAAACGACAAATTAAGATTTAACGTGAAAACATAATATTTCACCACTTTAAGCGTCATACGAATTCGCTTTGCACCGAAAGGCTATAGCCTGTATCAGTCCCTCTATGGTTAATTTCCCATATACGAAACAACGCGCATCATAGCGATTTAAGCCGTCTAAACGGATTAAAGGGGACCAATACAGGATATAGCCCACCGAAAAAGTCATATTGACCAAACTTCTATAAATTTTCGTTGGGTACTCCTGTGCCCAAACGAAGTGAAAAGGAGGGACTTGGAAGGTTAAGGAGAGAGGGGATTTCCATAATGGGATGCTCCTCCGTAAACGGGCTTTGAGCGTGAGTTGTTGGAGCGCAAAGGAAGTTTCGAAACACAAATCGTTTATAATTTGTTGTTACTTTTATGGGACGTGAACTCGTTACTCAAACTTGTCATGCAAGAAAGTCCAATGCAAAATACTGGAGATTTGAGAAGTGGTACGTTATACATGTACTCAATAATAAGGGACTCGGTAAAATTAAATATTAAATTATGGAAGTTATGTATTTAAAAGATTATTTAAACTATGTGATTCTCGACCTAAAACCAAAGATTATACTTGTTTGAAGTTATGCTCAGATTGTGTTAGAGCAATTTTAAAAATAGAACAAAACGCATTTTATGGGAACATGAAAAGAAAAGAAAACAAAAAGAAAAAAAAAAACTGAAAAAAACTGAGCAGCTGACAAAGTCGCTGTAGCGTTATGAACAACATTTCTTCACCCATGCATACATACAAGGAGTTAATCGCCAGTCTCAATGACTTTATAAGGGCCTGGCCCTGCGGGAAGCTTTTCCAAGTTATTTTATCTCAACAAACCTTGGTTTTTCAATGAATTTCTTATCAGAACCTCAAAACGTTCTTTACGTTTTAAAAACAAGTCGATTTATTGTTTTGATTTCCATAAGGCCGCGTTCACCCGCTCCAAAAAGCTAAAATCACAAATTATGCGCTTTAAACGTAAATTCATATTTGTATAAAACATAGTATGTAATCCCTTCTGTTCACCCGAAAAGCACATAAGGAATACTATGGAAGATAGGATTTGTTAGGGGAAATACTAGAAAAAGCTGCCAATATTTCCCGGCCTTTAATCGTCTCCTTTCAATGACTTTATAAGGCACCAACGATCATTGTGGAATATGATCACTATACCAAAGACCAGCTGCTACTGTTAGAATGCCTTCTAACCCAGTTAAAACATCATCGTGTATTTTTACTCACTTTAACTCCATTTTAAAATGTAAAATAGTATGCAGTGGTTACAAACAATATACAATACGATGCAGTGATCCATGCCAATCCAGTTAGTACCATGTTTTGGCAATGGCGCCTGTACGTGCGATGTTACAAAATGCTAATATCTAAATGTAGTTATGCTTATTCGGCCATGCATCTTATTTTCAGTTCTCAACAACCTTACTCTTAAGGGCTTGTTCACACGGGAAGCGACACGCGACAATATACTTATTTGTTCTTTATAAAACAGGCGATGCTCTGTCGCTAGTTTTATAAAGAACATATACGTATATTGTCGCATGTCGCTTCCCGTGTTAACAGGCCCTAAAATGTTAATCTCTATCCCCTGAAATCAAACATGAAATAACCGTTGTCGTTGTCGTAGGCAGCCTTCATTTTCTTTACCTTACATGGAAAGGTAAGATGCATGAACCATCGAAGGCTTTTGTCAACCTCCAGCAACATTCCAAACACATAGACGCGTGAAAATGACACCACCGATAAAAATCAATCATTTGAATAAAAACATAACTCATCGTGAATCAATAGATGAGCAATGATAGAGCTATTCGATGTGATGAGGCTTTGAAGTCAAATACCTTAGATGTTGACTTATATAGAGAGATAAATACATGTACATAAATGGTCGGTTGCAGATGGCGGTGTTGGCCTTTAAAGCTGTAAATGAAATGTTTGCCATTGCCTGAGAAGCTTGCTTTCCACGGGGTATTAAATTCTATAAAAATACCACGGACGTTGGGGCGTTCTTCGAGTAAAGCTGAGAGCACAGTCCATCATACATCTTTTGATACAATATTCATATGGCCGGTTGCAGATCACGGTGTTGACCCCTAGCAGCGCTTGAGTCATGCTTAAGCCCGGCTTTATCTTCCTTCCAGGTGCAATAAACGGGTATTTGCACAATAATTATTGTTAAGCCTATTAATATAAATGGTGTTTACTAGTTAGAATGTATGAACAGCGACCAACTGTGGAGAAACACGCATCATAATTAAATGTCCAACACCGGCTTGGTGCTAATACCGCGAATTGCAACCGGCCAATAGTATTTGTAACAACATCTTGAAGATTGGGTTATGACATTTTGCTGTTATTATATCGGGATTGTTCTGGTGAACTACCCGATTGCAAGGAAATTGAGCACCGTGAGATTGAGAAAGAAAGGTATATAAATAGTGTAAGGCAGTCTTTATATGTAATGTCATATCTCCTCCTTGGAGTATTATCTACATGCTGAGCTAAATACCACACCATAAAGAATAAATGAAGCCGTATGACATTTCACATTCATACATTATATAGGAGGACTCTTCTCTAAGTAGACTCCTGATGTAAAAGATATAATAGTGTATTGTAAGGACAGGAATATAATTTGCTTTAAATGTAGGCTCCGTGCAAAAGGTTTTTGGTATCACGTATTTTTTGTAAAAGCGATCCGAAGGCGGGCGCTAAATACGATTTAAATTTTCAAGTGCGAAAATTTCACAAAAAAAATGGAAGCATTCATAATATAACCAGACTGTTCTATAATTTACATCAGACTTGTGAGTTTCAAAGACAATAAAAGAACAACATGAATCCCAATCTTCAAGTGCAATAGCAACGACCGAGCAGTAAAATAAGTGTCAAATGATATGATCATTCTGTCAAAAAAAATGAAACAAAGCGATATTGTCTGACACTCATTCGTCATAACATGTGAGTGCGATATGGGCTTGGTGTTCAGCGCTGATACTCAGGACTAAAAAGAAAAAAATGAATGAAAAAGGATGGAGGTCCCTTGAAACAAGGCCTCATGCGGCATTGCATTGAGTCTAAGGGCCTGGCTACGCTGGAAGTTTGTTCGAGCGTTTTTATCCAAAACAAACCGTGTTCTTCGATGTGTTGCATATGGTTAATCAGAAACGAGGTTGCGCTTTGAAACGTTACTTGCGTTACTTACTTCCATTAAGAATACACTAGAAGACAGTTCTGTTGTAATCGGTTCGGAATAATAGTATAAAAAATGCTGCCAAATGTGGCCAGGTCCGTAGAGTCTATTTTTCTCGTTGCTGAATGATGATCAAGGTGTTTCATACAAAAAATCCTTCCATTTTCTATACAACAATTCAATTACATCCTAGTATTTGACAGTTTGTGCATTGCTATAACGGTAATACTCAATATACATGTATCAGTTAATAATGTGATTGAAACATATTTTGCGATATCAAAAATGACATTAAATGTTCAATGTGAATATGTAAAATTGACTTTAATGTAAACATTCCATGCCAAAATTTCACAAATTACATATTTCCAATAAACTGATGTAGGGCTATATGCTATACTGGTATATCAGGTTCCTAATGGTTCTTGTCTGTACCTCGATTTAGACGTTATTTCCAACGTTATAATTTATCTTGTAAGTATATCTCTAGGTATCCGTAGTAAAAATATGTTTTGCGTTTTGGTCAGCTTCTGGTTTTGCTTTAACATATCAAATGTATTATCTCTAATTCCATTTATTGTATTTTGCATTATTACTTTAAATGGTTTACAACACTTATATTACGGTAATACATGAATAGTTACATCAACTATTCATCCTTCACTACAGAGTCAAATATATGTTTTTAATTTTGAGGCGGGAGGGTGTATTGAAAAAAAAATATTTGAACGGAACCCTTTCTCTAAGTGTACATCCCCACATCATAATTATGCAAATGTGTGAAAGGTGACACCCATTTTTAAACTCTTTAATTAGAACCTGCTACGGATAGGGTATGAATCGCCTTTTCGCCTCTTTGCAACTATTCCAAAATCTTAACTGCAATTTGAGATCGGTTTATGAAACATGTTTTTGCAATAGTTGATTCGACATCTATATCTTAAAATTGGCATGATTGTGTGGTTAAATGTATTTTGAGCGTAAACTATAGATTTGAAAGTGCAATGTTGTTCTGATCTCAACCAATTAAGTGATTATGTTATTAGCTGTATCATAACATAATGTTAATAATAAAGTATCGTATTGAATGCCAGTTGTGTCAATGTGCTTGAAATGATGAAATATGGATGACACCCTACAGAAACCACCCAGAGGGTTCTATGCAGCAAAAATAGATTTAAATACATTAATATTGCAGATGACATGAACCAAGGCACACTCAAACATTTGAAAAACTAACACTATTATTGAATAAGCAACCTTTTTGCAAAAAATTTCACTGGAAACCATATTTCACCTCCAAATGTAAAATGCATTAGACATGACGAACATAAAATGAGTAAGGATTGAAGGTTAAGGAATTGTCCGATAACGCGCATATATTTTGAGCTTATGAAGCAATAATTAGATATCTTTTGATAATGTTTACATTTTGAATTTGATTCTGTTTGAATTGCAAATTAAAAAAAATGTAAAAATATAGAACCTACATATGCAGTTGACTTATCTAATTGTTAAAAATGGTTTATAGTTTATTTACACAACAAGTTTGATAAATCATTCATAAATCTTAATTTATTTGGTACGATTGGGGTTGATGCAATTAATTATCTTGTTATATAGTGTGACTTAATTAGGCTGATCAAAGCCTGTTTCGAGCTATAAACAACGTTGTTTTTTGCAATACATCGTAGAGCCTAAAGGGCCGCAACGTTTTTTAATATATGAAAATGGGCCAAATGTTTTAGTCTAAATAATAAATTGAAAATATTCACTATCAAGCGTAACCTTATCTTTACCCTATCATGAAATCGTGTAAACACGTGTTTAATTTCTTTGATTTGCAAACTACTCTGTCTTTACAAGAATGGTAGTAAAGTATACTTACAACAAATTATAACAGAATGACTATTTAATATAATTATCCTAAAAAGTATTCCTCAATAAATAATATGGTCTCCGAAATATGTATCCAAAAGTGTATGCGTTCTAATCTTATTTCCCAAAGCAAAAGTTCACACCATCAAAACAAAACTTTTGATCTAATAACAAAAGTATGTAACGTTATTAAACACTTCTTACTATTAACTTCAAAGCCACAATAACCGAATCTCCCCAAAGCTATCCATGTAAGCTAATCTCTGAGCCGTGCCTTTTCCGCTCCTTAATAGTAGATTTATATTTTTGAGACACTATAAAAATATACAGGGCATACAATGTTCCCCTTTTTGAGTATTTAATCACCCGATGAGTGCTCCTAAAATATCATATTTGCTTTAAATGTAGGCTCCAGGCAAATAATCCTTTATGTAATTCCGTTCTGTTATTCCGTTTGCTGTAAAATCGTATATCAAAGCACATAACATGTTTATATGTACTGTCCTCCCATGACTCCTTAAAGCCCTTATATTGCGTCGCATTCCCTATTAAATATGCCGTTTTAATGGCTTGAAACTTGGCAGTGCAGTGTTTAAAGTCTCAACCCTCTTTTTTATTTAAACATACAGAGGCACGCGACTTTGATTTTTAAGTGCGCGCAAAAATCTCAAAAGTTCATGCACTAATTCAATGGCGCACAACCTGAGTTTTGATTGTGAATACAGAAAAAACGGTTCAGATCACAATGTATTCTAATTGAATTAAGAACAAACATAAAATTTGTCTTTTCACGACACAAATATACATCTGCCTCAATTTTATACAATTGCGAATAAATCAGCTGCTACCATTCCACAGTACATCCCTTTTAATTTTTCATTTTCCATGTTCATACCTTTTTTTAAAGAGCAAAATGAATGAGATTCAATATTCAGCAGAACGCCTGTGCTTTTCGTCCTTCTCTATGCACAGGTTTGGCTCAGCTATGCAATTTACTGAGCTGTAGTTTTGAGCGCGGGCGCTGCAAACTAAGGGGGTGGGAGAGAGGTCTGCAAATATGAAAATGGAAGGGGTGGGTGGGGTGCAAGAACATGTTTAATTGAATTAATGCAATTTTGAATGCATGAACTTGAAAAAAAAATGATAGACATATATGATTTTTTTTGACAATGTTATCCACTTATGTATAGAATTTTATAGATTGTATTATTTATTTTGCATATTATTCTTTGTTTTTGTTTTGGTTGTAAAAATTTATGTATAGAGCGTCACGACTAAAGAGCATAAAAATTAATTAGATACTCTCATCGAAACAATGTGTTTCATAAACTTAACATCATTTCGCACGGAACTCCTTCAATGACGTTACGAAGCGAGCACAAGACGAGCGAAAATACATCTCCTTCTTTTTTCGGGCCGCGCCTAATTTTATAGCACCTTATAGGGCAATGCGCTCCGAATAGTTTGAGGGCACACATTGCTATAAATAACGCAGCAAAAACTCAGCAAAAAAACATGGAGCCTCCGTTGTAAGGCTATAGGGCCAAACGTTCAAAGAAATTCATTTGTTTTTGTTTCCTGAAATGTTTTCTTCGATTGTTGTAAGGGAGAAGGTAAACATGATTTCTATGATGCCAGATGTATTTATGCTGATGAGTGTTTTGCGAATCATAGTACAAATCATTCAATAAAACGTAGTGAGGGAGAATTGACCACCAACAAGTCCTTGTACGATATTCTAAGCAAGTTTGATCATATACATAGACATTTAACTGATTCGTCAGGGTCACTCATTTTGAATCAGATGTATATATGTTGTCGTCAATCTGTGAAATTAGCGTATGTTGACATTTGCTTTTTTTCAGGTAATCTCAACATACGATGGTTCGCTCAGCAAATAAATTTCCAATCATTGTCAACATACGCTAAACTTTAGCTAGACTAATCAAATATTTAATGTTGTGATTTTCTAGGAACGAATAATTGCGACAAAATTATTGCCCCAAAAATGTGCGACATATTATGACCTACTGTATGTAAAATATAATAAAACAAATGAGACACAAATATTTCGTGTGGGATCTTTTTCTTTACCAAATCATTAGGCAATGCAAACAGTTTATTTTCAAACTGTCACAATTAAGTCTGTGCATTCTCAAAAAACTACCCCCCCTCCCCTTTCCTCGATTGTCATTATATTGAATACACTGAATCAACTTTCACAGCACCTTCCTTTCAAAATATCATCAAATTGCCACACACACGAAAATATCAATTAAATCGACTGTTAGTGTGTTTACCCCTTTTTCAAATTATGCCTTATTTAAACAAATTTAAAACTCCAGTTGCGGGTTTCTTTATAACGCATAATTGCATTTGACAGCTAGGATGACGTTTGGAATGCTATATCTTCACCAGAACATGAATGTAGGATCGAGACCCAAAAAAGGTGTGTGTAGGTAAAGTTATCATAAATTCTTTTATAGTTCTAGCTACTGTATCTAAAACATGGTCGAAGATACGTGTCAGGGTTTTGTTATAATTCAAAAGAATAAAAGTTATAATTATTATTCATTGTTTCCGAAGTCATGGGAAATACCTCAAAGCGTATTTGATAGTAATCCAGGTTAGGAATCTAAGCGTTTGCTGGGGTTCTATTTCAATTTGAATGATCCTTGTAAATTGCATGATCGAAAAGTTATTTTGCATACTTAAATATGATATTCAAACCGGCGAAATTTAAAGCAGAATAATGTTACAACATTTATGAAGCACAATGTCATGTAAGTAGTATATTCCTTAATTGGAAGGAAAGGTCAAATAGTTTAAGTGTAAAATATGTAGATATATATAAAAAGGAGAATGGAATTTAATCAATTGATATGCCCAATTAACAAAACAATCAGACTTAAATGAGAGCCTTTTTCGGGGTATAAGTATTAATTAGCAACATTATCATGACGATATTTGATGGAAATAAATGCCTGGATAACCTTTATAAGAATAAAACTAATGAGCTTCATATAAAAAGTTCCAACTCAACAAAGTACTTTTTGCGCTGGTATTTAAAACGCATCACATGACTTCGTATCTATATTATATGACACAGCCTTACCCTCATTTCCACTAAAAGAAAGGTATTTGGATTAAAACAACTACCAAACGAGTTGTATGAGAGAACCTTCAACTGCTTTAACTATCAAGAATATCTCGCCTTAACGTACGTAGCAGCAAAGTAACGTAAACGTTATGCGTCAATCTAAAATATCAGTTACCGGTATCAAACGCGGTTTCTAGTATTTATATTTATCCAGCAACTTTCATCAACAAATGGACAGATAAACAGTTGCATCGATTTCCGAGAGACTCGATCTAATCGATACGATTATTTCAAAATGCTACGGGTTAATGGCCGGTTTAAGACCATTGAAATGGCAGCTATAGCACTATTATTAGCATATGAACAGACATACAGTTATATGATCTGGTATTAAGAACATTAAGATTTCAATCAGATGAGTCTGATGCTGCAGATATTCAAATATAACCGATCGATGCTTGTTTATTTCTACTTCTCGGGTTTTCATTGCACACCTATTTGATTAATTTACGACAAAAAAGGGCTTAATGGATGCAACATATTTGCTTACTTGTATAAATGATGCACGTTCCTTTAGGTTTCTTCCAACAATTTGTTCAATTTGTCTAAAGAGTTAATCGCACATCCATCTACCTACTTCAAATTTGAAATGTGATTAAAACATTATAAATATATCAATACACTTATTAAAATGATTTATACCGCTTCCTGCTTTAAAAAGCTTTAGAATAGATTATTAACAATATGTACTTGATACATGTACATTTATATGTAATCTTAGGATTTCCGGGATTTAATCCCTACAACAAGAAACTATATAGTTTTTTAATATCCTAAAATAATGACATTGCAATGAGTGCTGAAATAACAAATGATTTGTACCTCAGTCAAATAAAGAAACAAAGAAAATATATTTACATGTAACTGCCAATAATTGGGTGTATAGTGTACATGTATCATATAAAACAAATCGTATATATTTTTTCTCTTGCTTCGTGACATCGTGCTTCGTGGAAGGCACCTGAATGGCAATGATGTTTTCCTGATGAAGGCTTTGTAATCGTGATACATAGACAGGGCTAAACATGACCATTTATATAAATTATGCCTTTAATATAAATCAAAATATTTGAATAAATTAATGTAAGTGTTCATTTGTTCAAATAAACATAGTAAAAAAGACTGGGTCTCATTATACTTGTGTAATAAAACATGCGGTTCAATTAGTATTTTTAATTAAAGACATATGTATAAAATAAAAATATAATTTATCGTATTGTACCCTTGATACACTATTCTACCGGGTGCCATTTTAATGGCAAAAGTTTTGATGAATACACATTATATTAAGAAGGTAAGCCAAGTTTTTAAAGTTTTTAAAGATTATTGTAAAATGCGCAGTCTACGATTTTTTGTGGGGAAATATCTTTAAAGCTCTTTCTTATCACGTCAAAATAAACATTTTATATGAACTAAGTTAGAAAGTAGATAATTTAACACATAAAACATTTTAAATAGCCATTATAATGTTCAAATATAAAATATTTTACAAGTAAAAAACATGGCAAGAGTCCGAGGGCAGATCTTTAAATTTGATTACTCAAATAAGCCGAGTGGGTGACATTCGCCATACACATTGTATCATAAGCAAAATAAGCAAATATTCTAAGCACAATGTAATAAGCTCATCGAGCTTTTTATGGAAAGTAAACAGAGTAATCATTATTTTGTTGCTTTTGAAAGTATTTTAGTACAATTTGACGCTTGTGATATTAAACATGATTATTAGCAAAATAAATGAATTAAACCTAACAAATAAGCTTTGAGCAGGCGACATTTATCATATATCATACGCAAAATATTCAAATATTTTAAAGAACTTTGTAAGAAGCGTACTGAGCTTTTCACGGAAAGTCAACAGAGATTAATATTTCACACAGCTTTTCTTGTGTACTATTTTAGTACCATTTGACGTTTGTGGTATTACACATGATTATTAGCAAAATAAGGATCCCACTTCTTCGTTCAATATCAATGCACCCACCTCTATGAGACTCACTCCACAGGAGTACTCATTAAACGGTTAAATTTGAAGACTGAGTAAATGCACCAAATAAGGCCCAAAACCAAAGTGTATTTTAAAAGATTTTGTGTTTTAAATTTGTCGCCTTCTCTGTGACAAAATTTCGAACCGACACGATGCTAAGCGCGATCAGACTTGGTCATTTCTTTGCATATTTTTTAGTGTATACTATTTGTATTTTTGTTGTATGAGAGAAGGAGGAATTATAACACCAATGTTCTTATTGCAAATATGTTATACTGTCTCAGCAAAACGCTTCAGGCGAAATTCAATTAGAAATGAACCATCTTGCTCCCGATATATTTTGGCAAAAACTTTCAAAAACTCTTCGTGCTTTTAAATATTTAGCCCAAAACCGTTCAATTTCTATTTGTAAATCCAGTTATTATTCAATAAAAGCACATTGGCTGCATCCATAGAAAACTTGGAGATGCAAGTGATATTCTATATATTATATATATTCTAAAAATTGTTCCTTAAATACACATATTCAATATATCAAAAGTCAAAGATCACCGGTTGCACCCCTAGAAATCTGGGATAAGCTGGCGGTATCCTTGTTACCAAAGAGCGTCACAATAGTGAGCGGCGTCCTTATAATCTAAAATTACATCTTTGGATGGCTTAATGATGTCAAGATTGCTGTAAGGATGTCTGTAGAGGTTTGCACAGCAAGAGAAAAAGAATTTGATTCTAGGAATGATGTTTTTGTTATGTTTAAGAGTTTGTCAATGAAATGAAATAGCGAAAATGGAGCAACATATTATAAGTTTGCACAGTAACAGAAAAATTATGTCATTCTACGTAATGCTGTTTTATTCTGGATTTTGTTTGTAATAAACATAAGGTATTGCACAAGAGAAAGCGAGTGTGTTTCTACGAATGTTTTTTCTATTTATCATAGTATTCAATAAAACTCTTTACGTGAACAATTAATGCTGCTTTTGTTATTTTGTTTGCTATATACATGTGTACATTAAATTGCGCAATCTTTGCAATATGTGATGTGATCCCGATTCTGTTCGTCATGAGTTTTTACCTTATACATGTATCTCTGACATTCATTTACAGATTTCCCCTGTTTAGATCCTTGATAACTAAAAACATCTTATCATTGAACAAAATAATGAATTTATAGTTACTTATTTATCAATAAATCTACATGACTATATCAGAGCAGCTAGAATCTATGCAGTCCCTTTATAACACTAAAAATTGGGAATCGGAAGCGTCATCACGAGTAAATAGATTATCCAAAATGAGACAGAGCCCAGCTGAGTTCTATGCCTTCGAACTAAATGCTCTGCGAAAACTTGCGCGATATAAAATGTAATTCTATGCAGTTCTTAATGAGGTGTTTCCTCATATCTCCTAATATCATTGTCAAATTTCCTCTGTTGAGATGGTTAATAATTAATACGTCTATACGAATATGATAATTAAATATTTTGGATCTTGAAAAATCGTAACTATCAACAAAATGACAATTTTCATGCTTTTCGTTTATCAATAAATCTTTATGATTTACATGACTGTATCAGAGCAGCTACACGCATTTCTCTAATAACACTAAAAACTGGAAAACAGATTATCCAAAACGAGACAGAAACCAGCTGAGCTCTATGCCTGCTGGCTAAATGCTCAGTGAAAACCAGCGCTGCGTTTTACATGATACATTAGGGAACGTGGATGAAAAAAAGATGGATGCACTATATTTGGCGGTTTTTAAGGACATTGTTCGTGGCATAGAGTAATCTAAATGGTTAAAGATTGGTGCGGAGTTTGATTTACATTTTTTGTCAAAAAAGTGTTGTTTGTCTGAGAGCCCTATATATTTAATTTCCAGTTGTTTCAAATATGTTTAAGCACGTAAAGCGGTTCACACTTTTTAGGTAAATGGGATCCATAACTGCTCGGCGAAAACCTGTGCGTTTCATATGAAACATTAGGGTACCCGCAAATTGTTTGTAAGTCCTATGTAAATGAACCACTTTGTGACGTACTACTTTCGCATTGATTCAAAATTACGTATTCAATTCTATGACACTAGCAAACAAGTTGGATACTCTATCAATGGGCAAACGGTAGTATATTTATAACATAGATCAAGCGGATAGATTCAACTCAATTTATATCCTAAAATTCATGGAGCACACTCTAAAATACGCGACATAACGTTAAACGTATTCGCTCACTTTCTCATAATATTATTGAAAATACATTATTTTGAAATCAATTACCCCTTTCAAACTTCTTGTAGGATTATTAGAAATGTTGATATCACATCAAACATTTCATTTGAAATAGCGATGAGTATAAAATCCCATATATCACATGTGCAAAACCGTCTTGCGCCTACATGTACTTCTGCTCAACTCGTAACCCCTAGTAACACAAGCTGTTGTCCAGGGGTTAACCCGTCTCGTCCTACGATCTGTCACTATAGACGCTTAGTAACGTCACTGCCTAATTAATCTTTATCACCTTTTTGTTTTCAACCAACCGATTTACAATTGGGTTCCATTGAAATCAGGGCTTTGTTGCTGTGCGTAAAAGAAGAAGGTTGTGAAATAAGGGAGAATGTTATAAGATTTAGAATCGAAGGGTGCTCTAGGAATGGTGTGATAGTTGAGGAAAAACAATCTTAAAATTCCATAAAATCAGGAATTACAATCATCTTCACATGTAGCCAAAGTATCTTTGCTATTACTATTCTTGCCGAAACGAACATACATGAAGGGCTTAGAGCATAAACATGTTTAGTGCGAAAAACATGTTGTTTATTAAACAACACAGTCAATATTTTTGATATGTGAACTAACATTCTTATGAGTATTAAGGTCATTTCATGTTTGAAAATCATCAAAATACTGATTTGGACCGTGAAATTCTGTGCGTAACGTGCACCAACTTGTCTATTGCAATAAACTTGTTATTCGCATTTAGTTAGCCACGTAAAATGCCTATATTTTCTTTATACGAAAATAAATAACTGCATCGTACACAAATATGTCTTTCGCAATAAACATGTTGAATATTTGTTATAAAAATCTGCAACTTTCAAAAATCGTTTTTCCAAAACTATGATTTCGCACTTAACTTGTTTATGCTCTAAGCCCTTCACATGTATCTAGGGTTCAATCAAAATATTCCAATACGACAAAATATTGCGACCAGTAAATGCACTTTTTATTTTTCAATGCAATAGTACAACAAGTATATCTGTTTACACCAAAAAATAAATTATGGTTATTCTTGATCAAACATGGTCACATTTTATGTTTTTGTGTGAACAAATTTACTTGTGCTATTTCTATGAAAAAAAACGTGGTTTAAAACTGGTCGTGTTTCAGGTTTGTGGATTTACTGGTCGAGAGGTCCACCTTTTTATATACCCTTTCCATCTATAACTCAATACCTAAGCTAAGCATACATAATCTGGATATAACGTCATTATCTCACCATGGATACCATAAACCAGACCACACCTAGCTTATACCATAGCAACCAGCGGCTTTGAGAGATTTTCCATTCTATGGGAATTTATTTTATGGACACTCCATCTGGTTATTATTTTGACATCCAATCAAAAGGTGTCATAGCGAATCAGATTTCTTTTGCAGAGTTCTATATCATAGCAAGAGTCCTTGCTATTACTTGAGGGCGTCTGTTTATTCCATTTGGGAGCCCCAGTGCTAATCCATATATCCCGGGTATTGAGAAGGATGGATTTCTTTTTTATGGGATTTCTATAAGAAATAGATCCCTACCACAAACTAGAAAATATTTTGGACGAATATTTATTAATATCATGGGTTAAATTTGATATTCAAAAATATATAAACACTTATGAAAAGAGTCAATTAATGGATACCACAAATATAAAAAAAACGGAATAATTTGATTATTAAGGACACATTTCGCAGCAATATCCAAGCATGATTCAATAACAGATGGATCCAAAGATTGTTAATTTGGTTAAGTGGGTAAAAAAAAACGTGGGTCACGGTGTGTGACGTTGCGTCTAAATATGGTGATATGTGATATTTCCGTTGTTACCACCATCATAAAAAAAGGTATTTTTGATTCCACGCACTGGGGTGAAAAACATCCTGCTTATACAGGATAAAATGAGGAGCACCTCGGAATTCTAATCCTGTTTTTGAAACTTGTTCATAGTGATGACTTCAACAGTATGAGAGAGTGCACCCGCCGACTCAAATCAAAATTCTAAAATTAATTAATTATAATGAAACAGATCCATTCAATTTTGTAATTTGCATTTTTAATAATGCCTACGAATATATCGGCAAAAAAATATTTACTCAAATGGAGTTGGAGTCTCTGTGTGCCATAGGAGTCCGGATTTAGATGCGCTTTTCTGCCAGCGGCATTTTTACCACAACGCAGAAAATAAGTATGAAATATAGTAAACCATCCGGATTAAATACCGCTAGGTTTATTATCTTTTATACAAATATAACTGACTGACGAAGACATCTTTAAACATGCTGTACTATATCTCATGGAATTAGCATGTCACTCGGAATTTGCTAGAGAATACACCTTTTATTTAGAAACAACTCATAGGGTGCTGTTCATATTTTGTGAATACTATTGGGAAGATCGAGTTTTCTTTAAGCTGCTTTGCTATTGATAACGTCAAGTTCCATGTCTACCTAGAAATGTATTTTTGGTACTTTTTAGAAATAATGTCCCGTCTTTTTACCGAGTGACACATGTGTTGTTTTATTAAATTCCTCATCATATATTATATCATATGGTGAATTAAAAGGGGGTGGGGTATGTGTTTAAAATAGTAAATAAATAATGAGGTTTTTTGCTAAAATATTTTTGGATTTATATAACCATGAAAACTATACTTGATAACATAACGTGGTTTTGTATAAATATTTTTTTTTCTAAATAATTTGGTAAGATATATTATGTAATCAATTTGAATATTTGATGGCAATTCAAACAACTGAATAATCTGATAATTGATGCAAGAAAACATCAATTTTGTTTGACAATATTTGTTGTTGGCATGCACATTTTTATTTTACTTGAATATTGTCATTGTAAAATATCTTGATTGGATCATATTACCTTTTGATTAAAACATTGTTGTTAATTTTTCGACGACTAAATGTGGTTTCTAGTCTAAATGAAACCAATTAGAAGACCAACAGTCAAAGAAGCAAATACTCTAAATTAGTAATAACTTTTCTCTTTACAAAATTACGGTTTTTGTTTTGGAACTAAATGGCAGGGTGACGTTGCTTAAACGTAAGAAAGTTGTGTTCTTTGATATAGAATCTTCATATATTTGCATGCAATATATACAAGCTCACTTAAACAGCCTTATGATTAAGTCGAACGAACGCACGAACTTACTCATTGACTTGGTGAATATGCATCAACAACGTTTATTAATGACGTTTTAGTTTAATGATTAGGCATACCCATGCAACGTCTTAAAACGTTGATGAAAAGTTTGGTGACGCATCGTCCATTTGGGTAATTAGAACCAGGTATGGAGTAAGGGTAAAATATGAAATCAAGTGTAATAGAAAACCTTAATTAATAAATGATGAAAGTGAATTGAAGTTTTGACTAAGGTCACTGCAACAAATTAGAAATGGTCTCTTTGAAATAGGTTTTCCATGCAGCCCTGGGGATCCTCTGTGCTGAACCAAAAATATTGCCCTAAAGGTCTGTTTAGTTCGAAAGTTTCGCCCTTAATTATTCGCGCTAAAATATTTACAAATTGAAAATCCGATATATGAATGATTGGTTTATATTGTTTGTTTGTTGTTATACTGTATGTAACATGGTTGCTTAGTTATTGAATCTTAAGTAAAAATCGCCGAGATTTTCACAAATGATGCAATATCTATGCAACCATTAGTCAAATTGCGACCAAATTTTCACATATGATAAACATAAAGTAGCAAACAAACAATATAAAACAATCATTCATGTATCATAATTTCAATTTGTAAATATTTTAGCGCTAAAAATAAAGGGCGAAACTTTCAAACTAAATATACCTTTACATTGTGTTTTAATACTTTTCAAGAGTTCTATTATAATGCCAATATAATAAAGGTTGGTTTACCAGCAAATCATATGACGATCATATAACTCAAACGACCAGTTTAAGTATGTCTTTGACAATTGTTGATTTTTTCTGAAGTTTTATTATAAAACATGATCATGTACATGGAAATAAAACACGTTTTTCAATTTAATAAAAAAAGTTCCCGTTCTTTTTAATATTTTGCTGTCAAAATGAGTGAAGGACTATTTCATGGCGAGCGAAACTGCTACTATATCCCTTCCCAAGAAACATTTGGCCAACGTTTACTGGAGAGATATGAATAATGAAAAATTTGTCACAGGCGCAACCATAAAATAGTATCATGTGTAGATATTAGCCACATAAAAAGGCCACTAAGGAATTTCTTGGT
>LQRL01021298.1:4896-20910 GCA_001703475.1 Hydroides elegans
TCCGTCATTTTTTCGGTGGCCGAAATTGTCTAATAGCCCGTACAAGCTTGAATACCGCTATTCTTGGACATTTTGCCATATTTGGCCAATTTTCGTTGGCCGATTATGGCCGAAATCGCCAAAAGGCACATTTACACGCCGAGACCTTTCATTTGGGCCTTTAACAAAGTCTCTATGCCATTCCGTTCAACAATTCTGGCCCGTACAAGAAAGGGATGACAGATGGACAGACGGACACACAGACGGACGGACACCCCAACTCTATAGGCCCACAACTTTAAGGTTGGGGCCTAAAAACGTATATTGGTTCATTAATAATGGGTTAACGATAAGGTTATTATTGGTTAATATTTGGCTACCTGAGTTCTTATTGTGTAATTAATTAACGCGAATAAAATGCAAAATTATAAAACAAGTCTCTAGGTTACAACAAAAAGAATTCAAAAATCGCGACATGGACAACACTAATAACACGATTACCTCTCCGATTTCCATGTCTTCAAATCCTAAATTGGTGAGCTTTTTATTGATCTCCTCAATTTCTTGGGCAAGACGGGTCATAATTGTGAGACCTAGCCATTTCCTTATCTTCTCTATCCAGAGGTCGACTGTTGATTGATTCACACCTATCACACAAATACAACATGCAAACAAAGATTTTTTTCTCGATGCAAAATATGTACTTGGTGTAATCAATTATTACAATTTTACTTACTTAATTGAGCAAATAAATGTTTATCATAACAATTGTTTTGTTTTATTATCAAAACAAAGAAGGAAATGACACTAACAAAATGTACGTAAACGTGTAAACACGTATACATTTTCTGTTATAAATTTTACTCGGTTAGAATCATAGCAAGGAGTGCCTGGCATTATAAACAAATAGGTTATTACCAGCTCGCTGCCATATTTCATCTGCCTCATATTGCGCGGGACCTTCATCACTATCATCTCGTTTTTTCTTTGTGGATTGTGGAGACCGACATGCAATTTGATACGAGTATTTCTTCAGCATCGGAGAAAAATCACTAATGCTACGGTTGAAACTCCAAAATGATTGACTTGAACCAGGACTTTCTAAAGTTGAAGCTTGAGCTTTCATTTCTTTGTCGTCGTAATCCCTCAAGAAATCACTGTAATTTTTCATATCCCTGATATATTCGTCTGAATTTAGAGGAGATCCTCGCATTGACGTATTGTGAAAGCGTGAGCGAATCGAACTACTATCCCCTTGCGATTCACGAAATAACGGGGACAAAGTAGGAGTTCCCAACAATGGACTTCCAGTATCTGATATATTATGTGATGTCGATAACGAATGGAGTGGGTGGCTCGTGTTCATTGGGTGGGAGAAACTAGCCGATTGTCCAACAAAACTAGTAGATGCCGAACTTGTGCCCATGTTACCTATTCCACTATAACTTGAAGAATGTCCATAACTTTGAGTAAGATGTTGCGATGTTTGTCTCGGAGAAGGGGAAATTGAACCATGTGATTGATGAGAGGTATTGTGTGTCAGTTTAGGAGAGTGCATTCCTGTCGGTGAATTGAATGAGTTGAAAGGTACTCCACAAAAATTACTTGGTGATATAATCGATCCAATAACAGACGATGAAGAAGATTCCTTCTTTACGTGCGTTTTGAATCCTTGGTCATTTTGTTTTACTCCAAGCAACTTCTTTTGCTCTGATGTCAGGGTGACATTGTTTCCCGTCGACTCAAAATATCGAAATATGTAAACGATGGAGTTTATCGCGACACCTGCTGTGACTGCACTTTCAATATACCAATAAATTGTATGATTGAGCTCAAAAAAAGAGGCTGTAGCCTCATTGCTCAAATCCCAAAGCAAAAATATTGCGAAAACTAAATTTAAAAAGCCCCAGTATATTGCATTTTTGCTCCGCATCAAAGTTTGTTTCTTTTGAAGAGTGGCAGACACAACAGGATCTTCATGCATCAATGCCATTTTGTATTAAACTAAAGATATCGCCGGCGCTTAAAATTTATATTCTTTCATTATCGCTCACCGGTTCTAAGCCAGTTCGATACATACAAACCCCAGCAAAATTTGGGGCAATCCCATCTTTCAGCATAAACACTGATACATGACCAAGAAACTATGCAATTTAATTGTGTTGATTTAAGTTAGAAAACATAGATTTAAGCAATGATGATTCTTAAATGAATTAAAAAAGATTAGTTGAATGCTAGGAAACGATCATCTCACTTGGAAATAATATACACTTCTTGCGTAACAATTTTACAATACATGAAGGGAACCCCACGAAACATTTTTTGAAAAGTCAGTTTGAAACAACATTACAACTGGGATCAATATTATGGGATGCTGGGATGAGTATAATGAATATTGATCCCAGATTACAATTGCAAACAATAACAAAATAATGTTTTTTGAACGTTGTATTTTTGTGCAAAAAAAAGTGTTGACATTTTTCCAAGCCAGCTTGGCTGTTTATCCTGTTTTAGCTTTCTAGCTTTGAACAAAAAATGAAACATGCTTTTCGAAAATCGAAATGCTGGAAAAAAATAATAACTTATGATATTTTGGAAATACCAGTATATAAGGCAATTGCCGGCATTTTCAATAATTTCTAAATTTTATTGTCACAACTCATTACAAACATAAGAATAACGAAATTATCAAAAAAAAAGTGTTCCTCGAACTTCTTAAATCTCAAAGCTTGAAAGCATTTTTTTGAATTTTTCCAGCCAACTGGAGCAGCTCGTGCGGTGCATATCATCCTTGCATTTCAATCACAAAGCCCCCATCGGGATCGAATAATATGTAAAACATGAAAATATTACGAATAATTTGAATAATAGAGATGCCTCATTCTAAATACCTAATTTACTGAACATAGAGAATAAAGCTATGATCTCATGGATAAAAAACAATCAAGAAAGTAACATCCAATGATACCAGTTTTAAAATTTTGTCTTTCTCTTTTTTTCAATCATAGTTTAATTTCATCGATATATAAAAGTTATTGCTGCAGCCTATATCAGTACTGAACTACCGCTCATTAACACTATGATGGTTTATCGGTTGTTGATTTTCCTATAAAATTGTTATTTGAAACAAACCAATCCAGCAACGCCCTACAGCCTAGGTGCCGGACAGTGCTTCATAAAGATTTGCAACCCTTGTTTGGTTCCCATCAATGTCACATTAAAATATTATATTTCATTTTATAATTTCAGGCTCTCATATTTTATGTAATTGTTGACTTCATTTACATGATATACGGAAAAATCCACCTTTATTTAGTAAAATGATAACATTCTAAGGGTTGAAATATCATTTTAAAACTATTAAACGGGATGTTCTGATTAAAAACACAATTTAGTGGGCATTAACTTTATTTGAGTTCCACTCCTTTGATTTGAATCATGCAAATCATTAAAAAAGGTGTGTGTAAAACATTTATCAAGCAACAATACTTTGCGAATCAATAAGAGTAAACATTATTTTTCTCTAGCAATACGATAGGTTTTGTACACATGATAAAATAACACTCAACACAAACATTTTTTTCAGCCTATTGTCATATACTTAACCTTTAACATAGGTCACACCATCCAGAAAAATATAAAAAGCAAGTATCACTAAAATGTTTGAAAATATACTTTGATAAGCATTCTTGCTTAATTAAAATGTTGCCTTTAATTTAATAATACAGATTGGTTTGGAAAGGTTGAAGGTTCATGAGTAGATAAACAAGCCAAGCAACAGTTTTTGTAAATAGATTTTATCTGTATCTTTAGACATTTCGAACCATATATCTTTCTTATATCGTAAAACACCCTCCCTTTGAAATTCCAAATTTTCAACAATTCAAACTTTTTTGGGTGAAAATTCAGGGAAGCAAATATTAGCGTTTGTGGTAATCACAAAACAATTTTTAGAACCCCAGCATGAGGCCAAGCATAAGGCATTTATATACTTCTCAGCTGATATATAAATTAGTAATAATTCTATTCTATATATATAATATATAGGATTATATATTTCATTTCACTGCTATTTTATCATTGATTTACATGATATAATTAATCTTTTATTTCTAATTAAACCGATTCGATAAAACTCAAGTATTTTTTTGACATTATTGTATATTGATGTTTAAGGATAAATATGAACACATGTGTTCTACATTATTTTTATAAGTGATAATGTGTTTGAATATTTTAATCAAAATTCATGCAAATCAATCAATTTAAAGATTTGGTATCGATATTTTGTTAAATGAAAATATTGCCCCGGTACAAAGATGAAGGCATACTTCAAAACATAAAAATATATGTAATATTGCATATAAATAGTCAATCAAATAGCAATTTATTATGCTGTTCCCAATAGTTTAAAATATATTGTTCATGTTGAGTTATAAAACTCACGATCGACATTTGAATAGTCAATTATATTTATAAAAAAAACAACGGTTTGAATAACAGTCAAGGACACTAGCATGTAACATTTTCCATTTATATAAGACCGCTTAACGCGTATATCATCTATTGTGCATATTTTTTTTTATTAGTTGTCATAATAATTTAAATAATAATAGTATGGTTGCTATGAAAGATTGGTCGACAAGGTTAAAGAAATTGTTTAAAAAGATAATATTTATGACGTATTTCCGGTTTCTAGAGCCTCTTCATATCCGTTGTTCAAAGCAACACAACCCAGTCTGCAATCAATTGTTGGTAAATTTCGATAGCCGTAAAACAGAATATTAAGAATGCAAATAATTTTAATGTTTTTTCCTCAGGAACATGTTTAAACGAAGTTGCATCAGAACGTGATAAGGTTGCGTTCGAAATGTCAAACTGACACACAGTTTGTTAAAGAAATGTTGCTTGCCTAATCGAAGTGTCCAAGTTTTCTCACCGTCAACAAATTACTTACATATGTGGTTAATTCCTAGGTTAAATTATTTGAATGTAAAATTAATATTATAGTGGTCAGAAAATGGTGAGTCCGAATAATATGCATTTCAAACAAAATAAGCTTTAAACGTTAAGCTTGACATATTATAGCATAATAAACACATTTGCAAATTGTATTATAGTAACGAATTCGCGAAAAAATTAAAGCATAGAAAATAAAAAAATATTATAGTTTGGTTTCGCAACCAAAAGCAATTGGTTACTTGTTGTTCAGCAGCATACCACATGGTTAAGTGACTGTTTTCGCATCAGGCTTTTTATAATTTTTGTCGGGCATATATTGATAGGTGGTTTTCTTCATCGATTGAACATTGGCGTTCCAGCTGTATCTTTATCCAGTCGTTCACTTACACCCTTGATGTTTGGCAACATATATCTTAAATATCAATACACATGCTTGTCATGAAATGATATTTGAGATTGTAGTTGCATCTTTACCCAATTCCAAAAGTTTTTATTTCAAAGCAAAGACAAACACCGAGTTAAAAAAGGCTAAGAAATATTAATTTATTTTACTATTTTTAGGTTTTTGTTTGATTCAACCACCAGCCATTTGAATGATGAAATATCATATAATTTTACACTATCAATGATATGAATAGTAATGAATGGTTATGTTTTGTCGAATCAATTATAACCAAATAGTATATAATATCGAATTCTTTTGTGAAGCTATATGCTTGGATCAGTCGGTGAAATTAGCGTATCTCTACATTGCCGGAAAACAGTAAATCAATTTTATCAAGCACTAGTTCACTCAGTATATCGGAGAGTGTACCTAAATGTTTTGTGCTATCTATAAGTTTTATTTTGTATTATTGATAAATTAAAAAGCTCGCCGGGTTATTCATGTATTAAATAAATGTGTATTGAAATCATTGTTATTTTACCAGGCGGACTAGGATAAATGTATTCCTAAATATAAACATCTTACAGTCCTTTATTTAATATGATGTATGCACGCAATTGCAACCCCCTACGCCTTATAAGGAGGCATTGAATAACATTTAACTTCCTTAAATATCTTTTAATGCGCTTCATATCCCATGATTGAATGTTATATTTTACCAAACAAATACAATGTACACTGTGTAACTGTATATGAACAGTTGTTTCAAAATAAAGAAGTGTTACATAAATAAGTCAGCATCAAATTTATAAATAAAGAATAAGGATAAATTTTAATGGATTTTACATTGATAACTCTACTTATATGTGTAAGCATCGGTACATCACATTCAGGTATTGTTAAATAGTTTTATTTTGATACCAGTTTAAAATACACTGGTAAAATTATGCATGTTTAAAGGGTTTGCATATCAACGTTGACGATTTGCTTTACAATAGGAAGTTCTGTACCTTTTTTTTTCAATTTATATAAGACTATTATAGATGAGCAAATGGTCCATACTAAATGCTGATAAACTATGTACTGGTTGTTAAAAAAATATCAAAAAGACATATGGGATCACATGACCGCATGAGTGTTTCAATAAATTATTTTAAACCATTTTAATTTGCAAAAGATTAATCTATTAATACTAAACATGAGACAATACAACTATGTATGCTTAAATGGTATGAGAAATTTTGATTGAATGAGGTGACATAGTATTGCTTTATTAATACTGATGAACCAATTTGTTTGTTCTTTCATTCATCCAACAACAAACTTTTTTTTACATCTCAATGAAAATTATTTGATTCCTTGAAGCATAATACTTTCGATGCATATATACTGTGGATATATATTTTAAATGGTAATTACTGAAGAATTTTAGTGCATAACTGACACATAGATAGCTATTACACAAGAAAAAACTATACTTTCCTATCCACGTATGAAATTGCTTCCATGATTTCAGACAATCAGTAATCTTTTATGGTACCCGATTTGTAGTTGTAAAATCTTATTCATGTGACATACCTGTATTGCGGTTGACGTTGCTACTTAGTTTAATTTAAATCTCGGGTAACTTACCTTCCGCTCAACAAAACAGGATTAATGTATATCATGATATTTTTCGCTATAAAAAGTTATTAAGTATATTCGAAAGAGTTCATGTCATTTTAATATGATTAACAAGGGTGGATGAAGATTTAAATATTACAAGACACTTAAGGTTGAGTAAAACAATATACATTCATACCAATTCGGAAAACTTATCCATTAAAATTTTCCCCCAATACTTTAAGTTAAAACTTCAATATAGTCAACGAAACATTAATATACAGATAAAACGTAATGATATAATTTTGTCAACTTCCAGAGACATGGTATATTCACAATCAAAACGGATACTATTTTGGATCTGAGCTGATGGAAAAGGATCGAGCACAAGCAAGATGTCAAGATAAAAGCACAAATCTTACATCCATTCACACCGAGGAGGAGAACGAGTTTTTGAAAAACAAGATTCTAATCTTAGGGTAATGGTTAAGTCCACTGATATCCTTTTAAATCTGGTCAATAGAAACATGTAATTATTCTCTGATATAAGCTTGATAATATATTTATTATGTTTTCATGTTAGATTTTTATATATGAGACAATGTCTACCACAGATTACTACCTTTTCGTTGATATGGTAATAACTCTATGTAGTCAAAAATCAAACTAAACGCATTGAATTTAACTATTTACAAGATGGACTGATGTTTGGATCGGGTTAGTTCCTGGTCCTACTGGACCATGTGACTGTGGAATAGCAGGAAGCATCCACTGTTCAGCTTGCAGACGGTCATGGATTTGGGAAGATGGATCCAGTTTTAACTACGACGAATTCCATGATTGGATCGGTGTTGAACCAAGGCATCTTGAAAGATGTACACGTATTACAAATAATGGTTGGGCGGCAAGAGGATGCCACTTTCCTTATCCATATATATGCAGAATTGGTTAGTAACATGATTATGATGTATGTAGCAATATTATTTGCAATCAACTACTAGAAAAAGGTTTTCAATGTTAATAGTATTTGCTACAAGTAACTAAAACCAGAATTCATAAAACGAGCGGCATGTTGTATTGTTTAACGCATATCGAATTTTACAAAATGAGTTCAACAGCTAAGGGATAGGTGTGCGTAGATTATCTAAATCAATCTGTTTGTAATTGATAACATCTCAAAATTGTTATTCAGAGTCATTTGAAAGCTCTTTTTTTTGTTTTACAATAGATATAAGGGGATTCTGTCCTTCAGTGGCCAAGTGTCAATGTGATACAGATACCTCAGCATGCGACTTAGGTATGTTTTGTTTAATTAATTAGCTTGATGTTCGTTAAAGGTATTAGAGACCATATTAACGCATTGAAACAGATATAATTTATATTCTTTTTTTTATGGAAAAATATACTCTGATAAAATTTTTTTTTGAAACTACAATAATGTAGACATATATAAAACATATTTTAAAATAATTCAGATATGTGTTGTTGCTTGGATCCATGTCAAAATGGAGCTACATGTGTTGGAGATATGGATCAATATGTGTGTCGATGTATTCCAGGATATACTGGATATGGTTGCGAAACAGATAATTTGTATGAAAAGGAACTCATTCACATAAAAAAAAAGTTTGCGTAAACGGCTTTGATTTAATTTTGGATTTAGTATTTATCAAAATATACGATGCGTCCACGCCAGTATGCTTTTTATTCACCTGTTGGAGAGACAAATAAAGATTTAGATAAATGCCGAATAAGCATTTTGAAACATAGCACATAATAATAATTATTATTTATCATATTCTTACTATAGATATAGACGACTGTCAATTCGAACCATGTTTTAATGGAGGGCTTTGTGATGATCTCGTGAATGCCTATGTATGTACATGTCCATCTGGGTATACAGGAGTTCATTGTGAAACAGGTTACGTTTACTTAAACTTAATATATCAAATTCGATTTATCTATGAGCAAAACATTTACGTAGGTACAAAATAATGATACACCAAAAGCATTATAATTGTACACTATAAATGATTAAATTTGATATTTAATTTTTGTGGATTGAGATCGTTTTCATTTCTTTCGTAAAATGCATTGTAGAAATCAACCGTTGTGATTCGTTGCCGTGTATCAATAACGGTATTTGTGAAAGTAGTTCTGATGGATATATCTGCTATTGCGCAAACAATTATATTGGCACAGACTGTGAAAAAGGTAAATGTAGGTTTTCAGGACATATAATTCAAAAACATTGCTAGCAATCAGGATGAAAGGAAACGTATATTAGTGCATCCATTGCAATATTGGACTCATCATGCTAAATGTGGAATCACTTCAACATATTTATCAGCCGAATTATACCACATTTTTTATATTCCGATAGATAACTAACAATGAATATATATAAAAAATAAACGTTTAACTATTTTTGCTAACTTACTTAGTAGAATCGTTTTTATGATAGCCTTTATATTTACTATAATAAAGTGTTCATAAAACTTTGAGGTTAACTGAATGAAGGAAATAGATGCAATATTAATTACGTCGTCTTCCACTTAATACATTGGCGGTATGTTCATGATCTTATCATAACAAGGCTTACATAATTCTATGATTTACGTAAAAATATTTTGAAACAATCGGGTTTTGCAATACCACAAAAATATATAGATAACATGCATAAAAAATAACAGTATAGATATAATCCCTTTCTTTATGGATATCGTTGCTTCAAGGAAACACATCACAGGCATTGATGATTGGACTTATAATCAGCACCGTGCTGTTATTTGTATTGCTGATTGTTACAATTGGAGTCATTATTTATTATAAGCGCAGGATGAAAGGAAAAGGCAAGGAAGTATTATTGAAAATATACAATTAATTATGTTTTGTTTGCAGTATTTATTTATCTCAGAACATGTAAATTGAGAGCATAATATATCAAATTAGGTTGCAATCTATTGTTTCTTGATTTTATAAATTTGTTTGAATTTGACATTCTAAGCTATCATTTCAGCTTCACAAGGTCGACCAAATGGAACGGATGAAAACGGGTACCAAATGTCAACACCAGATGCTGGCAATGATACAGGAAATGAGAATGCTTACCAGGATATCAAAGTGGACGATTACGAAAATGTATCGTAATCAACATAAGTATTGTTAAATTATGTTAAAATGATAAAGTTAAATGATAATGATGTTTATGTTATTTGTCAATATTGCAAAACCTATATTTGATATGGGATCATCTAAAAGCAATGTGCTGCCAGACCTTTAAAAAATGTTGGATTAAGGTAACCTGCTTAAAAGTCAAACTGCTTAAACGTAGTGTAGGCCTATTGTTGCTGTTTGAGTCTCGAAATGTTATGATAAAAAATGGTTATATTTAGTAACTTACTTTTATCTATAAAAAACGGTTAGAATGAATTTTAGAAAATAAACTTTTCAATACGTTTATTTGCTTGAATCTCTATCAATATATTTTTTAAATTTTATATTGGTACTAATTTGTGGTTTGCTATTTCCTTCTATATTTATGTATGATTGGAGGTAAATAAGAAACGGTACTTCTTATCGTGTTTTACATATCAAAATATTTTTTACAAATAGATCTTTGTATAATGAAATGAAAATGTATGCAAAGATTAGATTAAACATCAAGTTATACACAAGTTATACACAAGTTATACACTTGAATTGTACCTTCTTAATAAATGTTTGATATTCAATAAGATCCTATCTTGGTATGAGATAGTTATCGTTTTTTGAATGAATAATTCATAATTCAAAGCTTATTCATATTATTTGGTGATCAATGAACTGATTTAAACCGATTTAAAGTATGAAAAGAAAATCTAATTTGTATATTGTTTCAAAATTATATTCAATAATAGAAAATGCTGATTAACGTGTATGCTGTAACTGTAGCTATACTAAAAGACTTCAAAAGTGTTGTATTGTGTGGTCTCTCTCGGCTGTTAACAATGCATTCGATTTCAATAATATAAATGCATTCAGGTGGTATAAATTGATGTCCAATGTATGTTGCTGGATGAATCCGTTGGACTTTACTAACACATTAATCGCATTAATCAATATTATTTCATAACCCTGAGTCGGTAAAATAAAACTTTATGTAAAAGGAAATGATGTCAGCAGTCATATTTTATCAAAATAAGTTCATAGTCATATATGCAAGTAATGTATACTTTGGTGACCTCTGCACAATGTTTTCTTTATTCAATTAAGCATTGTAAAATTTAACCGAGAACAGCCATGGTGTGTTTTCTTTTAATATCCAATATAATTTCAAATATCTTTTCAATTATATAAACCGAAACACAAGTTTTGCATGTGGGATTCTCAATCAAACGTTGAAATTATCTAAGATTACCGAAAAATTCTCAAGTCTGCATGACATTTTCCCTTTGTAAAGCATTCATATTTTCATATAGTGCATGACTTTAAAACATCGAAATGGGCAAGAAGAAAACATGTTTTTATATTTCAAAGAGATATTAAAACATTACTATTACGTTCTGTGTCTGTAAATATATCATTACGTTTTATATACGTAAGTCTTTCATTAAACTTTAATTTTTATCGAAATAATTAAAATTTTTATTTATTGAACTATATCTATATTGGTGTGTTAGATTGTATGCATACAATACTCCCGTATCAATGTAACGCTACACCTGCAAATTTATATGAATTCCATGACATTGATTCTGGGTTATGACAGTGTGTGTGAGCTCCATTTCTCTTAAAAAACATAATTAAGATAGCATATGACTGTATAAGGATAATTATTTTTTAAAATCAATTAAATCACATCTCTTATTGAACAAGTAAAACAAAATAAAATAATTAAACAGTCATATTCTGTGCAAACAATCATTAACTCTTGACTTTACAGATAACATCAGTGTAAAGGTTTATTAACAAATTAGACAATAGAATACGTTCATATATAAATCATCCTTCCATTACCCAACCGTATATTTCAAGTCTTGGGCAGTGCGCTTAGCATGAATTTACTATCGTTGAAAATGTATGTCCCATATATCAAATATCAAATTTTGTTTAAGTTTAAATGCTGTGAATTCTCTGAAATATTAATGAATAAAGTTTGCTTTTATATTCTAAATTTGTCTTTTATGTATTTGCTTATATGACATTTCTTCAATTTAAACATAGATACAATTTCTCGTTCGTATCTAATTAAAATTAAATGCAAATTATTAGCATATGTATTATAAAAAACGTCTGATACATTGATATCTATAAAGATCAACTATGTTTAACATGTTTTAGCTATATTTTCATATCACTTAGAACTGCTCGTTTAAACTAAAATTTGGCCATCTATACAGGTTCCGTCTTGGTATGAAATATTGAAAATTTTTGCATGACGTTTTCAAATTGGAAGAAAAATCGGATAATTTGATGACCACTTTTATCTCTCTTTCTTGCAAGATTGTATGATAAATAAGAACTCGTTTACTTTATAAGCATTGCATTACCTTTCGATATAGCATTGAAGGATGTAATCTGTAATCTTTAAGATATGATTAAAGTACTCTATCAAAGGTAATGTATACCTATATGTATGTCGTTTGCATGTGCTTTGTATTGTAGCAGATATCTGTTTTCTGACAGATTTTAACAAATGGATTTGATATCAATAATACGGCTTCATTTATGTCTGTTGTTATGTGTTGGCTAAGTTTAAAACAAGGAAAATGTTATTCAGGTTAATTATAGTATATCCTTTTTTAAAGGTAAAAGAGTTTTTAAGTAAATACAGAATATACAAATTATAATATAGTTACAATTTTTAAAATCTTTCTCTCAGGTGTTTACGTTTCAAAGAGTGATTGAAGTATAATCTAAATTATTAGCTTTGTATGTCTAATGTGTCATAATGTGTCATAAATCAACGGCCATCAACTTTCCGTGATCATCAATTTCAAGTAAAGGCATGATTTATTTAACTGATTATATATTCGTAGAGGTATTTTAGATCGCATGCAAATATTTCTCCCGCAGCGACGAGTGCTACACCTGCATGTTTAACTTACGTGGCATTGATGCTGCGCAACAGTATTATGTGCATGCTCTATTTCACTCAATTAAACATACCTGTAGATTGTAAAATACCATAACATAACTGTTCATCAAATTCATAACATCACATTCATCACAAGGTCAAAACAGCTGTGGGGCATCTTCAGTGCAGTTTGATATAAGGTTAACTATGCAAAAAATATAAAATTATGCTAAATGTAGGTAGACGTGCTTATCAGTTTTTGAGTCATAATCAGTTTTTGGGTCACTCGCTATTTTCACCAGGAAAAACATGAAATATACTCTTTTAACGTAACAAATGAAATCACGAACATATTGAGGTGTTAATTTTTTTGAGTTTGTAAAAAAATGTATATAAATGTTGTTTCTGTGACGAATAGTAAGTGACCCAAAAACTGATTTGGGGTGACTCAAAAACTGATTAGCACGTCTATGTCTATTTCTTGGAAAAACAAACAACGTGATCGAAACCAGTATGCTTGAATCTTCCACAAAATATATTTTTTATGCAATTTTCTGTATTTTCGGAACTTTCAATCACAACAAATAATTTACTTAATTATCCTTATGTGATTTATCAAATTACACCACATTTAATTATTTATTTATTTATTTATTATTGAGTATTTATCTGCGCTTATTACATTTAACTATAAATACCTAAGCGCTTACAATAAATATATTGATTAATATTATTACAATGTTGCTAGTTGACTAAAATAATGACTAGTTGACTAAAACACATTGAATGGCTAAATGAACCATAAACCTTGGTAAACAAATGAGTTTTTAACTGTTTCTTGAAAACAACAAAGCTTCTCGCATTTCGTATTGATAGTGGAAGTGAATCCCATAGAGAGGGTCCGGCATGACTAAACGCCCTTTCACTGTATTTTACGCTATGTTTTGGAACGCATGGTAGATTTGAAGACTTGGATCGTAGATCACGGGTAGTAAATCTAAACAAGTTATAGGTCTTTACCTTTAAACGTCACCTTTTATTAAAAATATCCTTGATATTTACAGGTGGCTAATCATGGATGTTCAAGTTTGACATCAAAGGTACATTTTTACATGATTAACATTATTAACCTTGATATTTTTCTATATTAGTCAATGGGAACTCTATTTCGTTATGGACCATTAACTGCATTAAGTATTGTATACATGGTTTTCGGAAAATTCAAAACGTATATTTATGCGGCATGCATATCTTGAGCTTGAGACGCCTCAAACATCATTCATAAGAATTCTTGCAAACTTAATTATCCATATTTTACAATATACAAACATTCTGTGAATAAGCAAACATACGTGATAATATATTGGCCTAAAACTGTAATTTCAAGCGAAAGGTTATCTTCGCTATCGAATGATTTATTTTTCGTATTATGTAAATATTCACTAACGTAATGCTATCTAAAGCTTACAGTACAAATGCATAGCAATATATATAAAGGCCATCTAACTAATGTACTGTGAATCTTGCTAGAAATACCTTGAGCCATTATTATTTTAAAAAATGGCAATGCAATGGAATTTGTTTTTGGCATTGCAAATTTTTAACGAAAATGTAGGGAGATGTCCAAAATATTACATTCTTATATTAATAATTGTAAAAGAAATGAAATAAAAACGATTTGCTTGATATTTTTCCCCATTAACATTTTGAAATAATAACATGCCTCTGAAGATTACCACGCTCTTTTGTCTTTAGATAATAGAGACATATTCATGAAATAGAATCGGTACCTAGAATAAGTCGCACCTTAACGGACAAATGAGTGCTCGCATATAAACCGACCGCTCACGCCAATTGCATTTCTATTCACCAAGACAAACCATTCAATCATGTAGAATTCTATATAGGGCAAAGAGAGTGTATAATAATGTTTAGAATCGTTTGCAATTTCTTTTTAGAATTATCTTGGAATTATTCACACCAATTGCATTTCTATTCACCAAGACAAACCATTCAATCATGTAGAATTCTATATAGGGCAAAGAGAGTGTATAATAATTGTTAGAATTGTTTGCAATTTCTTTTTAGAAATATCTAGGAATTATCGGTCGAGGAATATAGTGAGAATGAAAGTTCAAATATAAAATGGAAAAAATATATATAATAAAGATATAACCAATACAGAAATATGTTCAACCCACCCACCCTTGCCCTTTTTTGGTCAGCCTAATGGTTGACACATCTGGCCAATCAAATGTAATCTAGACATATCAAGGGTTCCCTACACATGGTGAACATGCTGAAAATTTTGCAGCTTTTTCGAGGCCGTCTCTAGCGAAATTCATAGTACATTAGTCTAACTAGTGTTTGCAATTGAGTTTGTTTCATGATGCATACGCAATAAGTCGATGAATCTCCAGATAGTATGATGTATGTCACTTTTACGCAAAGGTGGATAGGAGATACATGAAACATATTTGTATGAGGCCACACCCCAAGTTATTGCTGTTGAGGCATCTTGAATAGCCTATTTTTCTAACATCATCAGATACATTAATCAATGTTTGGCTATCGATACTTTACATATTCGATACTTTACACTTTCTCGCGGACATGACAAAAATCTCTCGGCTCCGCCTCGCGATTTTTGTCATGTCCACTCGAAAGTGTAAGGTATCCTTTATATTAAATGTATTAATTCAAATAAATGTTAAGTCAATTCGTTAACATTTTAATGCATGCTTAAAGGTCTAAACACGTAGGATGCATTCGCGTTTGTATCATCGTTATCGCATCATTGCAGCATAACGACAACGCGTTAACGATGCATTAACGATGCTTTAGCGTTTGCATTATGCATTAAAACATTTAAAACATGCGTTATTGCAAAATACGTCATTCGAAAATAAACATATCTACATTGCTAGTAGCTATATAAGGCCGATTTCAGGACAAATAAATAAAATGACCCTCCCCTCCCCCCTTATTTAATTTTAAAAATGAAATATCTCGGGATATTGTTTGA
>LQRL01021325.1:1914-16108 GCA_001703475.1 Hydroides elegans
CTGGACGTTTTGGAATTAAAAAAAAACAAACACGTAAACTGTACTTCCTCGGAAATATTGCAATTCTAATTGTTGTTTCTTTTATTACGAGATATCTTTGTCTAAAAATGCAATGTAAATGGGCTAATAAATGTTGTTATAGTTTACTGAAAAAAGCAAGCAATTTTTGAATTGACAATCAAATGTTTTGTATTATGGTATAGATACTATTTAGTATTTTAGAATAAGCGTGATATGGTATCTATGATGAGATGAACTATTCCATGTTGTTACATATTTGTTTCATTATTAATGCATAAATTTAATAAATAGCGAAATAAAAGTGATATATGTCCACGAGTCCAATGCAATATTCCGTATGTTTTTTTCTCTTTCGAATGAAAAACAATTTTCTTCTAAATAAATTGATTTCTACACTTTAGGTGACTACGTCTTAAATTTTATAAATCAATGTTCTCGTTTATAACCCTCTATATACATAATCTGGTTTTTGATTTCATAAATCTAGGAACGATACATTCAAATTTATGAATAACATAAATGTTTTAAATGTGTTCACGAAACAACTATTCAATTTGCAAACAGGAGTATTGTTTTGCAATGAGAATGGACGTTTTGGAATGAAAAAAACACGTAAACTGTACTTCCTCGGAAATATTGCAATTCCAATTGTTGTTTCTTTTATTACGAGATACCTTTGTCTAAAAATGCAATGTAAATGGGCTAATAAATGTTGTTATAGTTTATTGAAAAAAAAGCAAGCAATTTTTGAATTGACAATCAAATGTTTTGTATTATGGTATAGATACTATTTAGTATTTTAGAATAAGCGTGATGTATATCTATGATGAGATAAACTGTTTTATGTTGTTACATATTTGTTTCATTATGAATGCATAAAATTTAATTAATAGCAAAATGAAAAGTGATATATGTGCAAATGTTGCCCAAACGTGTAAGTTAATGTGTTTTTACCTCAACAATGCGTATATCCTTAATTAATGAAGTAATTAATATATTGTCCGACAAGGTAAACCAATAATTGCGATATTATGTTGTTTTCATGTAATACATTGGTGTTAAATTATGTAGAAATGGATGTCACTGTCACTATTCATCGCCTCGATCTTAAGGGTTTTTTTTCTTGGTCAAACAAATGTTACCTTTTTTGTTTGAAATGAACTTTGGCTATTGTCATTACTGCCGTAATTCAAGGGCCTGTTTCATCATTGTACTTTAAACTGTTGCTGATCCTTCTGAGGATCTCTCATATAGATTTGTTTACTTTACTATAAACCGTCAAATATAGTTGTTGACGTTTCTTATTATATATTATCATTGCCTCACATATTGATCTAGGTTGTGATTGCTTCCCACAAAGACATTTATTGTATGTATTGGTTAATTTACATAAAAAATATTTTAAAACAAAACAGAAACAAAAATAAGGATTTCATTTAGAAAATTTAAACAAAATATAAATCAATATTTTGCGTATAGCATATTCTAAAATTACATGTTTTCATATCTGCCAAAATATCATAGTTCAAATAGAAATGGTTTTATTCAAAATTGATATTCTTTACCTATTTAATTTTGTCAATTTAGTCTTAACTGATGAAGATATAGATAGAATGAACAATAATCATTGTATAACATTTACAGTTTTAAATAAGCCTCCCAAATCGCGTTACATTATTTTACATACTTGAATAAGATTTACACATTGTAATACTGAAATACATGCTAACGCAGTTTATAATGATACAAACTAAGAGTCTTATATATCAGTTTTATAACAAATATCAATTCGTCTTTGAAATTCGTTCTTAATAGCGAGAATTGGTTGTACATATTTCAAAATATATGAAAAGGGCAATAATAACAAAACAGCTGATGCGACTACTGAAATCGTTCTACCTAGTTTTTCCCCAGATCTTGCGAGCTCAGATTGGTGAAATTCTAGATATTGATAAGGTTTTTGACTAGAATGAGTAGATAAACTGGTAATGTTCCCTGGATAAAATGCATAATAGCCAATCAATAAAACTCTGTATTAAACTAGTACACACGCAAATCTTAAAGAACAACAGTAAGACTTAAAGTGTTTAAAGTGTTTCGATTATTTTTATTCCTTCGCAAACAAGATAGATGTTTCAGGCATATTAATAGCTTATAATTGGATAGGTCTAGCTTTATTTTGGGATCGAGCAAAACTTGACTCGGTTGGGGTGGGTATAATGTACTAAGGATGTATTCGACCATTCTTTATAATACACCTGGAATAATTTATTGCAAGTAATGCCTCTACAGCTTGGAATTTTGCAATCTGCTATATCTCCATTGAACACTCCATGATGACAGTTCTCACAAAATCCATTTTGCCACTGCAAAAAGAAAATATCTTAAATAACATCAATTTTTCTCTCTTTTGAATAAAGCATAATATTAAACTACAGTAGACTATGTTTTTTTATACATACACTGAATTATATCACCATGTAACAGAATTATACAGTAACTAGACATCAAACGCATATATTATGAACCATTTAGTGTTTCATATATTTGTTAAAGAACATGTAATTAACGTATGTTTCTGGTTACCTGAGACAAACGTTTATTGTGAAGTTGGTGTTTATCGAAAAGAATGTTCAAGCATGTATCTTTGTCCAACACTAGAAATGCTTGATTTTCTTTCAACCTAATTGCAATTAACATGGTATATATCATGTTTACAATCATATTTCAAAAAAACATCATCCTAAGCACATTCTTTTTTTTAAACGCCAACACATTCAGGAGAATGGTTTTAATGATGTGTGTAACTGTAAATTAAAATAAAGTTTAATCATAAATCCTATTGGCAAACAATATACAAAATTATGTTTTGAACAAATGTTTCGATCAAGATGGCTCGGGAAAGTGATTTTTAAAATTTTATATAGTTTGATACTTACGTTTGAGTGGAAATATTCTGAACTGCATGTGATCTATTGAGTTGAAATAAGTTCTTCATATCAAATTCATCAGCCAACAGTAGATTTTCTAAAGACGGTTTCTCATTGTTCATCAAATATTTTTCACATCTTTTGGTCAGTTTACATATTTGATACTCCCTCAGAAGGGGCAAAAGTACACGTATGTTTTCACCTAAAAGCAAAAATGGATGCTTGTGGATATTTCATTAAAAACGTATATATTTTTATGACGTTAATAAGCATTTTTTTCAATGATTTTTTTCATATATATTTACATCTTATACATCAATGTAACATTCATTACTATGAATACAATATTTCATTTATTGAATCATAACTAATTATCAAAATTTACACAACTAAAAAAGAATAACAAATTTCGAAGACAAATTTCAAAATCATTAATTTATGGTGGTTTTAGAATTGAGCAGTCAAGAAGACGTATGATTTGATATGACATATATGAATTCATATATGTATTCATCACTTATACTTACTGTTTAATTCAATAGAAGGAGGATGGAGAATCGACATTAAGGTAATCATCTCCTCTGCCTTTTTCCCTGGCAGAGGAATCTCCGCTGCATGCTTCTCTTTAAATTCGTCACTTAAAAGAATTAATATACACCATATACAATGTACACATAGAGTCTACACTAACAATATTTATATATTTGTGATAAATCAATCTTGTCTAATGGCTTTTACAAACAATTGATAATTATAGATCGATGAATACAGAATTCCATACATTTAGCCAATTTTGCTTATTTTGAGTTATGCTCAATGCCTAAGAGCCTGCCCCTCAAGAAGCTATCTTTTAATCGTAAAGTTTTCCAAACAAGGGGTTCTCCTTAAGGAAAAGTATAAAGAAAGATTGGTGTGTCTTTGAAAAAAAAACCTTTTGAGTTCCAATGACCTTCAAAAGAGCTTTGTTATTGATAAAATAACAACATCTTCAAAATCCGTGTACAAATTTACCAGTAAAATCATATCTATATAATTCGGCTGGGACTTCACCAAACATGTTTTGTTTTTGTTAAATATGAAAGTGCTCGTATCAGATCCGATTTCGCTTCCCTTGTTTTTCATTTGTGAAAGTGAAAGTTGTTTTAAATTATTTCATTGAGCACTTCTTTGACGCAAAGGATGCAAAAAATGACTATCACTTTCTAAATTCATATCAACAATTCATCTCACATAACCATCGTGGTATCTTCTGAAATCATCTATTGCCTATTTTCACAAAAGGATTAGGGTCAGTTCACACCGAACGCTTTTCGAGCGTTTAACTCTATCAACGGTATTTGTTATGTATTTCTTATGGGGGCGTCTCAATGTACGCGTTTGTGTTTCCGTTTGTGTTTCGAATTCGTTTATGGATTAACTGAGTTCATGGGAAGTAATTTAATTTGATTTTATGTGATATTTATATAAAACATAGCAACCGCGTAAACATACAGTCACAACGGATACGCAAGCGTAAACACAAACGCAAACGCAAATGTGTACATGAAGACGCCACTTCATGGAAAACTAGAAAGAGCTCGTTTCGTTTTAAAAGCTTGACGCAAATTTGAGATACCATTAGGAATACATTAAATGCCATGTTTTATTAAGGAAAGACGATATCCTCAAGCCAGCATTATTACAACCAAGCTCATATTTTATACGGCTTTCGTGAGAGTCTAAAGAGTCTCATATTGTTTGTCTTCCTCTAAATTTCCGATTATTGTCCAATGTCATAATAATCATTATCAAAAATTGGCCTACGGATTTTTAACTTCGAAATATAGAGCGCAAATTTAGTATATATTGGACTTTAGCGCAAAGATTATAGATGTGATGGGAATATTTAAGGATGGCCTTTTATCGGGCGTATTTTTTATTGCACTCACATTGCATCTAGATATCAAAATCATTTTAGACATAAATATAATATATATACATTTTTGCGAATTATAATATATATCCATCTAAAGCTACCATATTTCATTTTGAAATCAAAACATTTCTTACAGAAAGTGGTCAAAAAATCAAAATGTTTAATTTTTGGAGGGGTACTCGCAATGCAAAAAAAAGTTGGTAAGTTTATCTTTTTAATTGAGTCCAAAGAACGTCAGGTTACGCACCGACAAAAATATATTGTCTTTTCAACGTCATATTGACACTTCAAGGGGGCGTCGAATTTGTAACGCCAATAGGACGAAATTCAAAACACTGCCTCACAACGTCTGATTATTTGTGTACTCTGGACGAGTAAATATAGCACGTCATGAAAAATTGTCGTCTCGAATTTGACATCCTTGTGATTTCCTCATTGCATCGAAGACGTCGGGACCTTTAACTTAGGACACCATGCGGGTGTTGTTGGCCGAATGGAAATTCGATATGTTTTTTTTTTGCATATCCAAAATGCGAAGGTATTTGAATGGAGTAAAACTTGAATGGCATTGAATATCTGTTCGCTTAAATATGTATTCAACTTATTATTTTTACAAATATAGATTAAATTACCTGAACATTGCTTTGAAAACCGGTGACCACATAGCCAAAGTCAATCGATGCGCATATATTTTTGTGTCTTCTACCAGAAAGCACACATCGGAACCACTCCATCTTTAAGTGAAGTCGACTATATCACCAACCGATTCCATTTCATTCAGAGGTTCTGTAATTGATGCTGAAACTGCCTTCATGAAGTATGTTTATAATAAAAAGAAGGGCACCCCACGACATAATTTTCAAAAAGTGTTAATTTAAGCATAAAACGTCTTGATGTATTGAAATATACAATAAACAATCAAATTCAGAAGAGCAATTTTTACAAAAAGGTGTTCCTATTTTTGTAGCTAGCTGGCCTCATTGTGCTCATCTAGGCAGCTAGAATTTAGAGAGGAACACCTTTCGTGAAAATGTGAAAATCGAAATACTAATATGTAAAGCCAATTTTCATAACATTTCAATTTAAAACACCTAGCTATATGTTTCTGAATGATATGAAAATAAAATTTTCAAAGGGATTCGTAACAAATAAACATTTTTTTTAAAAGCAGTTCCCTTAAATCTTGTAGCTAGATCACAATTTTTCGAAAGTTTGTAGCTAGATCAATTTTGAAAAGGAATACCTTTTTTGAGGAACACCTCGTGGGGTGCTCTTCATAAAAATAAAGCATTTTCTCAATTTAATTCTTACTTTCTCTTGTACATTGATATGAATCATAGTTAACTTTGCACGAAAGATCAATTTTAGCAAGTTTTTTGTCATTATTATTTGATATCATAATATAATGTATAATAAATTAGACGTACTTGTATATCCATTTATATTGGAAAATATAGTTGAAAAGATGTAACGCTTACTCAATGTAGTTGTCTAAGTATTGTTATTTTGATATGACGCTAAATGGCCAACGAATGGCTCATATAGAGATTGCAATGTATATAACCAATGTCAGAGATTACTCATTTATATATATATTGCGAAACGAATGTGACTTTTAACCATGGAAATAAAATGAATTTACTCATTTTGGGATCTTACCCTATAGATACCGCTCTATATATAGTACATCATTCTAGTTCCTAGTGGCCTTCCAATTTATCTGTATAACCATGACAATTGCTCATATAAACACGCATTATTTTATTTTGCATCTTGAGTATTTGGCAACTCGAATTAAAAGTCTTTATTTCAGTGTTCTTAAATGAATGTAAAATGTATCTTTGTGACACAAGTCAATTATTGGGGGTGAACCAAAAATTGAATTGTGATCTGTATTTTATGTATTACTCTTAATATCTTTGCTTTGGAAGAATTTTCGAGAGGAAAAGCTAGGGTGGTGGTTTTCACAGAAAATAGAAAAAAAATGTGATAGATAACAATGGAAATATGACAATTTAAGATTATTCGAAAGAATTGAATCTATATAAAATTGATTTGTTCTGCAGAAATACTTCATTATTGAAAAGAAATTACGATGTCACTTCAACAAGTTCATTTAATGTTTATCGGAAGTTTAATTTCCAACAAACCTAAAAACTTTACATAAAAATATACATCATTCTACCTTGCCAAAACAGAAACTACATATTAAAAAGAAATAGTTATGTGAATACATGTATGTGCAACTCGAAAACATAATAACCTTTCGTTTGATTGTTTATTTCTCACGAAAAAAAAAACTTTATTTCACATAAACTAAAATACTCTCAAAATATTGCACATTATTTCCAAAACTGAATCAAACAGCATGTAACACACGTCCGACTGAAACGACATAATTTCGTAAAATGTGGTAGGTCAATTCTGATTGACGTGCCAGATTGACAATTGGGTCAACCTGGGTTCGAGTCCAGTTCTTAAAATTTTGTTACATTTTTGTTTCACAAAATATGATATTAATACGTACCCGTTCCATATCACAAACGATATAGATAGGGTGACATGGGCCTCTAAACCCCGTTTTTTCACCAACCATATAATAATAACCGACATTTTCCTGAAATAGTGTTTTATTGTTTTAATATTCAATATATTAAATGGAAAGTGATACTTTTAACATTCGCTTTATTTTCATTTTTTTCGTACACTCAAACATTTACCCTCATCGTAAACTAACAACATTTGCCCTTATCGGTTTCAGTCTTACAAGTTGCTCGCAACCCACTATTCCTTAAATCAACATTATAACCAAATAAATCCATGTCCTGCTTATAAATCCTTAATAACTGTTCCACATGTGACGCGTTCAAATTGGCATACTGCTCTAAAACTGTATCAAACCCATCGTTTTCCGATTTACTGTTCTTTCCTTTATTCACGTGATACCCCTCATTGGTAGCATTCGACTGTGTACCCATAAATCGCGATGTAAACCATTCGATATCCGTCTCCCCGGTTTCCAGTTTAACAATATGATCATAATTCACAAAACAAGGATGACAATGATGGCTAAACGTCTCAAAATGCTCATCTCCCATGACGTGAAACATGCCTTGACCGGTCATATATTCAACAAATTCTGCAAACGTAACAGATCGACCACATTTCATCTCATCATCTGTTAAGTTTTTACGTAGGGTTTTCAATATGTGAACGCCCATGGTTTCCTGGTAGAACTGGCAGCCCGGAGGTTTACCAGTAGCGAGCTTTTGCTGATATGAACTAAATACTCGGACTAAAGGATGCCGTACTACTGTGACAAGCGGGTAGGTTTTGAGTCTTTCTACTATCTCCTCATTATTCATGAAATACAATGGAATAATGCCATGCCTTTTTAAATAATCCCAGCTATGCACAATATCCCACGAATTGTAACCCTTCGGCGTACCTTCATACTTCTCCGAATTACGTATCATAATCGTCTTAAACGTGGAGCTACCGACTTTACTGTTGAGACATATAAGCACTTTGTGTTCATCGGATACGAGTACATTGTGAATAAAGGGAAATCGCTGTGCGCGCGTTGTGTTGCTACGGAGTACGTAGTCAAGGTGGTTACCGCCATAGTAACGATGACACATGTCGCGTAGATGCGCTGAACGTTCTTGCATGGTGCATTGGCGATCTGGAACGTTTGGTTGAAATGTCATGGGTGGAATAAGGTTGTGAAGGAGTCCATCTGGAATAAGATAAAATACAAGAATAAGGGGCGTTCACAGGCTCCGAAAAAAGGTCCGTATAAAAACAAAGTAGTTTATCCTTTCTGTTCACTCAAATGTTGCGCTTTTATTTCGGGTGAACGCGCCTTAATGTGAATAGACGCGAAATGGTATTTTTGATGATAAAACATTTGATTTCATCACACCCTTTAACTTTATTGAACGAACACATTGCTTAAATCCATATGGGGTATTATCAAGGTCAATATGGTTTTGTAATTAGCATATAGCATACATATGGCCGGTTGCAGATCACGGTGTTAGCCCCAAGCAACGCTTGAGTCAGGCTTGAGCGCTGCTTTATTTTCCTTTCTGATGCAATAAACGGATATTTTAACAATGATTATTGTTAAGCCAATTAATATTGATAGTGTTCACAAGTATATATGCATGAACATAGACCAAGTGATGAGAAACACCGATTTTCCTGAAATACCCAACACCGGTTTGGTGCTAACACCATGAACTGCAGCCAGCCAATAGTCTACATGGAGTTAAGGAATTGAAGAACGTCCCCATATGATGCTTCAAAGGAATTTCTTATCTGACTTAATTGGGTTTACTCTAGTGATTTTAGACTTGAGTGTGGTTCCTCGAGAATTTTAGTTTCAGCTTAGTCATTTGAATTTAAATATTCCTTAACTTAATACATGTTTGTTATTAGTTGTCCTCCATGGTACAATGGATAGAGTTTGGAACTTGTGTCAAAGTATACAAGGCGTCCGACATGTCAAATAAGCGGGATCGAATCCACCCATAAGACGTAGTCAACCTTAGGTTGAGTGCGGCCTGTGGGTGGTTTCGATGTCGCACGGTTGTGTTGTCTCTTTTTCTTATATGTTGAGATTAGCTTTTGTTCTGTATAGCAAGCAAAATGCACATACAAATAAAAATCCCAGAGAAACAACTACTCAACTAGACATAGGGCTGGTTGCACTCCGCGGTGTTGGCCCCAGGCCGAGCTTGAGAGATGGTTGAGCGCAGCCTTATTTTTCTTCAAGTAACTTAAAATTTGTCTATTATTAATATTAAGTCAATCAGTATTAACAATGTTTACAAATTAAGGTTTATGGACATAGACCGACTGGTTAGAAAATAAGAACAAGCATGTTCGTGAAATGCCCAAGCGCGGCTTGAGGCTAACACCGCGGAGTGCAACCGGCCATTAGTGTTGTGGTTCGTAATTGTAACATTTATTTAAGGTGGTTTCACAACATTAAAAACTAACCCGTACAAGCTCAAGTCTATTTTGGCCAATTTTACAACTTCCGGTCGGGTGTTTTTGACCGAAATGGTCAAAAAGGCACATCTACACATCCAGACCTTTCGCTTAAGCCCACTCCCGAGTCTGTACGACCTTCCGTTCAGAAGTTCTGGTCTGTACACAAAAAGTATGACGGACAGAAGGACGGATTGACAGACGGACGGACACCCTAAACCTATAGGCCCAAACCTTTTGGGTTTGGGCCTAAAAAGGTGTCGTGAATTGTCCTTCACTGTTCTCAATCTTTCTTCTTGACCGATTATTATAGAATCCTTACCTTTGGCAACCCACCTTTCATCTCTTATCAATTTCCTGTCATATCCAGTCATATAAACAACTATTCCGACAAATAGAAATCCGAGAATGGTAATGTACTTTAATTGTTTTCTTATCGCCTTCATTTTCTTAGACATGTATATTTTGAGTTAATCTGTAAAGAACTACAAATTGTAGTATGTTGTCTTATCCATATTTTCATTTTCATTCGCATTAACAGTGAATAATGTTTTATTTATTGTTCCAAATTTGTTACCCTGGAAACAGGATTTTATTATAATTCATCACTCATCATTTTTTTCAAGATTAAGATTATTTTTTTTTTTTTAGATTTTTAAGATGAATAAACATACTTTATATATCATAAGCAATTCGAATTCGTAAATATATATTTTTGACAGCTTTTTGAAGGCAGTTATTGCAAACCAAATCGATATTAGTCAATATTGATTAACAGTTGCATCTATCAAACATTGTCTAGGAATTGTGAATCTACATTTGAATGTTTTTTCGTGATTCCGATATTTTAAACCTCAAATATTTAAAATCAAGTCTACCTCTTGGCAAGGAATGTTTATGAAACATTACATTAACAATATTCAACTGTGTGTCTTTTTGGATCTCGTTCTATGAACAGTCGCAAGAATATTTAACGGCGATTTACATAATTAAATTTACAAACCTTAGACCAAAGACAGAGCGCCTCATAGTTAAAATCCCACCCGAACTTTGAGCATTGCGGGGAAAACGTTTCCAAAGTTTTGCACTTTGAATGTAGACAGGGGATCCTCGGCGTCAAAACGTTAGAGTTTGACTTTAGGGAAACGGTGCTTCCATGTCTAAATATAAAATCACGTCCTGGAAACATGCATATGAAACAAACTAGCGACGTTTCCCTGACGTTGTTGTAATCCATTGATATTTTAACATGCTCTTGTGTATTGTAGTGGAATCGACTATGATTTTTCGAGTGTCTAATTTTACTAGTCGGTGAGCACGAAATAATGATTCAAAGAACAAACAGCCGTTACTTTATTGCAGCCAAATCGATGGGTCGTACAAATAAGTAACTTTAGCTTATTTCAGATAATTGGAGACAAGAGCACTTAGAGCATGAAACAAATAGTGAAGTTCGTGATAATCGCTTGGATTATATTGGAATTCAATGAGAATATTTTAATTACAATGATCGACCCATACAATTGTATGAGCGCGAACTTTGTCATGTCAATGATAGACACTCAGAGTCAAAGGCAAAATACTATAGTAAGAACATCCAAAATTTATATAATTCTGTATATTGGGTAGGTCTTCGGTACTCACCCACAAACGAACTCACCCAAATAAAAATCTCACGTATATTCTGGGACACCTCAGCCAATTACATGTATTTGGGGTGATTCATCCAAATGTTTTGACAACGCATCCGAATAATCACGAGGTATGTCAAAAACTAAAAACATGTTCAAGGGTGTTCAAGGTGTTCAGGGTGTTCAAGATATATGTCCTATATGTATTGAAGGCTTTTTGTTAAATTGATTTTTGTGGATTTTTGTTCAAGAATATTAGCGCATACAAATCATCATATTCAGATTATCAATTAGAATGATGTGTTATATACTCGACAACAAAAGAAATGTTCGGTCAATTTTTGATTAATATTTTCTATTATATCAAAAATGGTAAAAATTAAAAAAAAAACGTTGTTTTGTTTCAATTATGTTTATTATAGACCGTCTCGCTAATTTATCAATCAGTTCTCCGTTTGACGCCGAAGAGCGCTTTCGTTCAGTTTATGTATGCATACGCTTGAGTGCATCGTTGCAATGAGTCTAGATAGGGCGTGTAACAAAAAAATTAGAACAAAAAACTGTTATTTTTTTTGGTGGAAATCTTATGCTATAGATATACCAAATGTGATTTTGCTATCCATATCCTGTTCCAACGTAACCAATTAATACGCTTTATGTAATTTTTAAAACTGTAGTAAAACCATAAATGGTGCATTAAAAAGCAGCTAAATTATCACTTAATTCGTCGATATTGTGGCTTAGTGACGAATAGGCTTTTTACCAATTTGAGATATAGGCAAAGAAAGATGTAGGGACTTCCGGTTCCCTGAGTTGGGCCTTTCGCGAAATATGATTATTGTTATTATTATTATTAACTCTAGCGATCGGCGTAACTGGTTTGGGTTTGTAAAATTGCAACTAAAGTGTCTTAATATTATTAGTGTAAGTAGAGTATTAGTATTAGTAGAGTCATATATCAAAAACACGTATGGAAATGAAAATTAGAGGATTTGTTCCTCGCTAATTTTGTAAGTTCCTTTTTTAAGAGTTCGCCGAATCAGCAAAAGCAAATGAAGAGTGGTAAAATATAGTAAAACATAGTGAACCACCACCCATCCCTCCTCAGTTGCCCGATGTACAGTGGCGCTCACACCTCTCGATTTCTCGCTTCTCGATTTCTCTAACGTTTAGCGTTAAGCGTTTAGCGTTTAAGGGTTTGCTAGATAAGAATATAGCGTTAAACGCTTAGCGTTTAACGTTTAGCGTTTAACGTTTAGCGTTTGATGAAAGGGCATATAAGAGATTAAGATAAGCACTCATAATGATGTCCTTTATATACCATTCACACCTGTAGTGGCTATGGTTTAGCGTTTAGCGTTTAACGTTTAGCGTTTAGCGTGTAACGTTTAGCGTTTAAGGGTTAAGCGTTTAGCATTTGTGCGTTTAACGTTTAGCGTTTAGCGTTTGCCGCGAGAAGTTAGGTGTGCGCGCGACTGTACATGTAGTCATAAGAATTACATGTAGGTACTGTGCAGCAAAAATACCGCTTTCGACGCGAAAATGAAGTGCAATAAAACATAACTTTTTTAATTATAAGATTTTTTTAAAGGCGTTTGCGTTAATGAATTATATATGAACAAATTAGGGTTACAATGTTTGTTGATTATTACTATATGGACCTTGTTTTGACTGTAAGCTATGGTTTGAAAACAATGGAACAATAAAAGATTATGTCAAATTGTGCAGTTCAAGCTGTTACGTTACGCGCATTCGCGTGGATAAAACATGTGCAATCGTGTTTAATATGTATGTGAAAATACGTCTTATAAGAGGCGTTTTTAGATTGCACATATCAATATCAATTGAAGGCATTAAGCGAATGTGTACATTTTGAATTTCGCTTTGAATCAATCTTGGGAGTTAATATTTCATTCATTACTGAATGTTATCAAAAATTGCTTTCCTTGCTTAGCTATATATATACTAGCCACAAACAATGTTTTCGAGAAGCTTTTCCGCTTTTCTCACCAACTTTGAACAGAAAACAGGAACAGGAAAACAGGAACAAAGGTTTAATAAAACTCAATAACATATCATATACATTTGCAATGTATACAATATAGTTCAATGCACAATAAAATAAAAACAATTAAAACAAAAAAAATCTCATTTTTTATAAGGAAAATGAGAAATGGATTTCTTAATTCCCGACCTAGAAAAATATTTTCTCGAAATATCCAAGCAAGCTGAAAATTGCTGTTGAGTACGTATTGTAAGGAATTGCTCATGAGGTCCCCTATCGCTCCATCAAAATCTATCTTAATGTAATATTCAACATAATTCTTAAAATATTTGTTCGAATAAAGTGCTGTTAACTTGTGATACTATGGTAAAAATGACGAGGTTAACATTAGATATTTGAAAATACGTGAAATACATTCATTACATATGCAGGTAGCATCTTATATTATATTTCCTATGTGTGCCGTTGTTTTTTTTTCGTTACGTGAGTCTAATTTAAATGAATATTCTAATTTTATCAAATATTCAAGACAACGTTCTTGGTCTTATTTTGAAGCGTGATTGCTTCAAGGCAAATAATGTTATCACAAGCTTCATTGGTCGTGTATGTTTGTAGTTAAACGATCAAGTAAATTGAACCAGTCAATAATTCATCGTTTTTTTTTTTTTTTTTTTTTTTTTTTTTTTTTTTTTAA
>LQRL01021340.1:0-20889 GCA_001703475.1 Hydroides elegans
AATACCGGATTTGTCCCCATGGTAACCGTTTATCCCGAAAATGTTATTTTTGTGAGCGATAATACCGGATTTGGTCCAAAACCGGCTTTTCCCCCCTACTATTATGGATACATTTCTCGATGTTATTCGGCTTGTTATGTTAAATATCGGGCGAGGAATGATGTTTTGGATAAGATGTGGATCTAACCAACAGTTTGTACAATTCTACAGACATAGGAGTCTGATTTGACATACAGTCATCGCTTGCTTGTTGTTTAATGGCTAAGTATAGATGCCTGTAGTAGACTTAGCTTGTCCATCAATGTCACGTTGCTAGGCAACGCTTTATATGTAAAAGATGGATCCAAAAGGAGTTATTCAATGAATTTTTTGGCCTGATATTGGGTAAAGTTTAATAAACTTAGCGATAGCGATAAAGCCGAAATCGATCGGTATATAGAAAGCAATGATGTCGAGGATAGTTACACGTAGTTTGTTATATAGTGCCTTGGCTATTTGTTGGCGAAACGGTCCCTTAGAAGCCCATGAATAAATAAACCTTTGAATTATTGGCAATGGTGAATGTTTCATTTCATTCGACGACGGGTTATTCATATTACCCTATCAAATTTATTTTTGTATTGTTTGGCATTTTATTGGTTCTCATGATTTGCTATTTCAAATTGTGAAGATCCCTCTGCAGATTTGCCGTTGTATCCTATATTATCGACTGATATTTTAACTACATGTATGAAACATAAATGTAAGATATTATTATGCTTATAATATGATATGTGGCATTTTTATTGAACAGAATGACGTATTTTCATATCAATGCGAGCAATAAATGCATTTGTATTCGTTCATTGGATTTATTTGTTATGGCATCTGAAGAACAATAGAGAATTGATTTATTTAGTCTACTGAACCATGACATTGCACACGACAGACTCCATTGATTTATAAATGGCAACTCTGCTTTGCTATTGTAGCGTAATAATCTATAATGTTGTGTGTTGATGACACACTCATGCTGATTTACATCATTTAATGGATTGGTTTTGTGAACAAACTCAACTATCCAACCTCAGACTGCACACAATTTAAGCTGATTCTTAACAGTGTATATCGAAACACACCCCGTGGGTTCTGGTTGCGTTTTAGGCTGCAATGTGTATATTAATTATAATTTGAGGCTGATGATTTTGTTAAAGTTTTGATAACATTTTCAAACATAATATCAAAAAGAAATTTAAAAATTAATAATTTTGGCCTAAATTATTATGTAACGTAAACCTACACTTCAACAGAACCATTTAACAAGTATATAGGTCGTGAAAAATAGCTTGTGGGCGTTCAGTGCACATCTATCATAGAACGATATTTGCATACTCCCCTTTTTATAGTTATTCAGTGAAATGATGCCTCTTTGTCTCTTTGTGTCAGAGGAGGTTTTGTAGGGTTTTGCATGTGAACTAGCAAAAGGTTTTTTTTCAATATATGTGTTTTATATCTCAATATATTCAATTCAAACGCATGCGCATAATTTCAAACGGGTTATATAAGCATGTCATTTATCATGTATCTATATGGGTTTAGCTAGATTTCATTCCATGAATATAAGTTGCGTTAGAAGTCATTGAATATTAGGTTAATAATATCATTTTACGTAGAATTAAGTATTACATAAGTTACATATACTTATTTATTTGTTATATTAACTGACACAGACAAACGAACCGCTATAATTATACACGGACATAATATTCATATAATATATGGATTCATAGTCATAATAAAAAGAACAATATCAGATATTCTAATGATGCAAAGTAAACATTTTGCTGTGGAACTACATTGTCCCTCATAAGGATACAACAAAGGACTGTCAGTTAAAAATTGGATCTCGGTGTGAAAACATCTAGAAACTGTACATTTTTCGCATTGGAAAAAAATTATATAATGAAACATTATATAAATATAATGTTTCATGTGTTTTATATACTTTACTAATCGGATATACAGTTGGTTATACAGTCTGTATTTTCTGTGTTTCCTGGTTATCCATCCTGATTGTGAGACGGTATTCTGCCAGTTTCATCGTCTGTTTTTGCTGCCTGACCGAATTCCGTTAATCACAAAGGTATTTGAGTGGATTCAGCTGTGGGCATTATATGGTGAGTATGCCATATTTGACTATATTATTAAGGCTATTAGTGGGTATATTTATTGCAATGCCCGATGGTCTATATGTATAATTGAAATGCATATAATGATCATTCCTACAATAATTCAATAAAATGATTGGAACTCTGTTTATGTGCAGCGCCGAATCCTCTTCGCCGCACGGAAATGTTTAATACATAATAATTCAGTAAATCCAATAAGTCAATTGTCCCTTTCTGCACTAAGGTTATATGTAAACATACTACATATTGCGCCACTATGCAACAATCGTAAAATTTCTCGGAACAAAGAATTAAAAAATAATGTTGAGTTAAAACCATAGTTTTGGCTATATTTGAAATGACATATAAATTATCCCGCAAAAGTTGGGGGCAAACATTAGACTAAAACTTATCGGAATATTATAATTTCATTATTTATGTTTCAAACTTGTTCGACACTGTTCGACGAAAGACAAAAATTAAAACATAAATGAAAATATGTAGTATATTTAAAAAACAAATACAATTAAAGTGTTCATGAAAGGAAATTATAGAAAAATAAACATAATTGAAATAAAATTGTTATACAAAATATCTGCTTTTATAACTGACACATCTAGTATATAGCTTGTGCAAAATCGACAAAAACACTATGTTATAAAAAAAGAAGCTTATTCATAAATGAAATGCTTCATATTTGAATGCCTGCCAATGGTTTCAACTAAATATGTGTTGATTTTCATAAAACCCCGTTTATTCAGAAGTGATGCACGATTTCTGAAAATACTTATTATTTAAGCCAACATTGAATAAAACCTTGGTACAAATGGATTGGATTTATATTTCATTTTATTTACTTTCACTTACTTCTTTGTCAAAGTATAACATGAGCAAATATTAATAATACAACTTGTTATCAATATTTTCTGATACTCATACTACCAATGATTATAAATGATAATAACAATAATAATAATAACATAATGTAACTTATTCTAAAATGGTTCATTAATAGAAAATGTAATTTAATTACACTCAAATTTGAAATAACTGTTTTCAAAATTAGTTTTGCACTTTCTGTACAACATAAAACAATCAACATTCAATTAGTTCATTTAGTTGGTATCGTCAAAAAGTTATTCGAATCCATTCCAACATTTTGTGTTTTTAAGTTGAACTTAACGCAACCAAATACATAAAATGCTTACATGTTAGGTATATATGTTGTTATATGCTATCTATTTAAAATAATAATAAAAATTGAAAGCTAACACATAAACTAAAAAAAAAAGAGTTTAAAAAAGAGTTTAAAAGCGATTTGATCAAAAATTCGTTTATTATATTTTGCAGATTCGTAAGGATGGCAGTTAGGAATATAAGACACTTGAGGTATGTTTTAAAACATAAGTTTAAGATGGTAATTTCTCAGTTTGGTCTCACATATAAATGTTTTTTATTTATTATTATAGGTATATAGGCTACGGTATTTATTTCCAAAATGTCATGATGATCATGAATATATATCACGGAAAACAAAAATCACCTTTTTATCATGTGTTAGTATTTGTCTGGACATGTATTTTCATACAAAGTTTTCCATTAGTTAACAAAATTACCAGGTTTGAATTTATGTTGCAATTTTGAAATATCAATATAAAAAATACTACTGTTTTTAAAACTGTCATGTTCACGCTGGTTTTAAGCTAGACTTCAAGTTAATAAAATACACTACGTTGATTTTTAATGAACATGCAGCTAGAAAATTACGTCGATGTAAAGGCAAGTATATATTATGTAATGATGGACAGCGTAGTGTCTGTATATATCAGTTTTTATATTGTTAAGTGCATACTTCTTTATAGTCATAAAGGTACACCAGGTGTAAGCGTTCAAGAAGAAATCATTCGGGTTGTCAGGCAGAATGATGATGACATTGACGATCTAGGTATTTATTTAATTTTCACGTAAATGATACAGCTGTAAAGATGCTTTAACTAATTAATTTTATTTAATTATTGCAAATGTAATTATTAATTTCATTAATTGGTTCATTTGAACGATTTTCGCAGCATGTGCGCTTAATGAAAAATACGTACGATAAATGTGTTTTATATGATTCGATATGCAAATATTTCTATGCGCGTTGCACAAATATAATACGTTTGTAAAGGAAGGATGATATCAAAAAATAATCAAATAACAATATTGACAGTTACACTGAGACGGCGACGAGCACCTTTACTCGTAAGTGAAGTGAGAAACACCATTCAACGAAACACAAACCCGACAGTCCGCAATAATGATCAGTTGCGTAATGAACTGAACCGTATACGAGAAAATCGAGGAAACGCGTTTGAGAGAGAACAAAGGGAATTCAGAAGCATCATGAATGAGAACATGGCGCAATTGGATGCAATTCGTAACAGTCGCAACTTGGATAGTGACGGCGAAGAAGCCATTGACCTCGGTAGACAGGAAATCCAAAATGCGCATGATAACGCAGTGGCACAGTCAGAGGCAATGTACAAATCGTATTTTCAATGTCTAAAAGAATTTATCGAGAGGCACTGCGTTGGAACCGCAATAGCTTCGGTAATCATCGGTATTGTGGGAAGTATTTTCTTGTCCCCAGCCATCTTCATACCCGCGGCAATTGTAGGGCTTAGTGCGAGCGCATACTACGCAAATGGGAAACAACCGGAAAATCCTCCTTCCCCTTGTATTCAAAGGGAATCGCGTGCTGCATCTCCCGAACCAGTTATAGTTTCATAAGTGGTCATCAAACTTCCCGATTCAATGTTAGCAGATACAATATACAGTTACATTACATTACCAATCGATATTCAGTAATATATCGCACTATGCTTATCTGTAAGAGTAAGACTCGCAGCCAGAAAATATGCATTTGTCTTTTTTCTACCATCAGACTAAACGGTTATTTATTGCAATAATGAAAACATTAACTATAATAATATATGATTGCAATGAATAGGTGCATGATATTGACATATGTATTAGAAATGATATAAAAAACATAAAATGATAGCACTTAATAATTGTAATGAATGATGAGGCATAAGAAAGTAAACTAGGTGTTTGGCACGTTTGAATAAACAACAGTTTGCTAGCCCTGTATTTTATTTTAAAATATATATTTGAGTAAATAACAAAAAAAAACAATTAAAAATCAAAAATGTTTTAACAATTCTTATGAAAAAAATATCATCATATTTAGTATAATGGAAATACTTCATGAGAGTTCCGTACATCTAGGATTATATTGCACGATGGCAGCCGAGTTTGAACTCACCCTTCGGGTTCGTTCAAACTCGACTGCCAGAGTGCCATTTAATCCTAGGTGTATGGAACTCGAATGATGTGTTTCCTTTATTGCATATCTGTAATAGATTAAGTTATTAAATCAACTGACAGATATACATCGGCGGGCATAGCTAAGGGGTTAATGCGTTGGACTAAAGTTATATTTTACGTTTTTGCTTTGGAAGCACATGTGATGATTGTTGTTTTTTGCTTAAATTATACATATAATATTATTTCTTGTATTAATTTCTATCAATTTGAATATCTAGATTATTAATCTTGCTATTTATGAAAGGAAAATCTTCAAATCAATGTTTTTGAGTGGATTTTGATCGATACTCTTGTCAAGTTAATCGACAACGGCTGGGGTCCCCGGTTCGATCCCAAGCACTGACACATTTATTTGTTCATTTTTGATGTTATAAACAAAATATTCTATTACGATAAATCATAGCTGTTTTTATTATTTTAGATTATAATATATTGTTTTTAAATGTTTAAAAGCTCGAAAATCAATGTTTACTGTGTTATCTGATATGCGGATTTCCTTAAAATGGTTAAACTAAAACCATGCAAAATCAAAGGTTTTTATCCATAAATTATAATTATATAACAAAACGGGAAATACCTTAGGATTAATGATATGTTCTTAAGCGTTTATTTTAATAAAATCTTTAAAAAAGTGAAAATAATTTGTCACTGCCGGGAATCGATCCGGAGTCCTTTCGTACCCAAGTCCGGCGCTCTACCCATTGCGCCAACCCGGGGCTATTGATTGCGTAACTGATTATAACTTATATAACCCTAAGTTTACAATTCATGGAAACAAAGGTTGATAACCTAGAATAACCAATATCCCTCAATCTATTGCCGTTTTATCAAAGTGAACGCTAACATAAAATGCAAAATTAACGTAAGCTTAGTGTCCGCCATGTTGAAAACACGAAATCGAGGCACCGGTTCCGTATAGCATTCTACGGAACTCCCGTGCAGCTCCTATCATTTCTTTATATTTTTCACACCAAGTATGCAATAAAAAGTGATACATTTTCTTCAGTCAGACTCTTTTGATATAGTTATCAGCAGTATATTGAAATGCATCATATTTATCAATATGACGTGGAAAGGAATTACTTTGTTGGTAGCATAATACAACAAAAACAATTTCACACATTGTACAAATATATAAAATAGCTTAACAGCTAAATATTGATACATTTTTGTCATAATTATCATATAAAGAGATAACTGAACAAAGGGACATGTTTATAGTTATATCAAGTACAATTTTCAAAAAAAACCTTGATTGGTAGCCTAACATAATTTTAATTGTACGTTTATGCGCCGTATTACATTGGATTAGGTAATTATGCACTGGTTTACATCAATGAACAATTATTCTAGGCAGCATAATACAGTTTGTAATGATTTAACAAACAAGTTGACTAGTTACATGCATACAAAGTATATATGGGTTTCTTATTGATTAAAATGCAATGTCTATCACAATACAACACGACCGAATGGCAGTATGAATATAATTCTAAATAAGTGTATGTTTTTATTATTTGCCTTTGCCGTCAGAGCAGAATAAAAGATTAATTCTCATCATCAATTGGCTACGGAATATCCATTTGCTAGCTACGGCCTCTGACAAAGAGGCATGCAATAGGCCGTGTTGCACGAACAATCATGCCATCCGCCTTCCCACTCATACCAACACAGGCAGTGCTCTCCAGGGAGACCATTTGGTTCCGATGGCAACCAGCCAGGGTGGTTGACGGAAAGGGTTTCATTGGTGGTAGACCAGATCCAGGTTCTGTAGGGAAGGTCGGTGCCATCGATCCAGAACCGGAAATGGGTTCCTATTTTGCAAGGCATCGAATTATATTTACTGTTATGGCCGTCATAGTGTGACAGAACTTACGTGTTACAAATAGATACTTTATTTGATTTGATGTATTGATTTCGTTTACTGTTTATAAGAAGTTCTAATCGATCAATTTTGATGGATGATTTATTTCAAACTACAATAATCAAATCAAATATTAACAGTTTTACTTAGATCAATAATATTCTAATGACTAATTATTTTATATAAAATGTGTGTCGCATAGTTTCAAAACCTCTCGTGTATGTTTGTATATACAGTAAATACCCTTTACTTGACTTATATTATATAGTTCATTTGAATATATATGTACCTCCTATGACATCATATGCCCTCTCAAACTCGTCCATATCCCTTATAATAGCCATGTGTCCTCCATGTTCCGCGCACTCGGCATGTCCTTCGTACCATGAGCCCCAGGTGGATCCGATGTAATAAGTTGGACTTGGGTATTCAGGTCCTAGATCTTAAAAGAATGTAAGTGCAGAGCTTTGCATTATTTTCATAACACATGGCTCAAATGAATTTACGCAAAAATATACCCCGTGATTAAAGATCGCTAACATTGAATAAAACTATTATAAAAAACACTATCAATATATGCATAATAAGCGCCAATACATGTTTTTTGTCAATAATTCGTTGCAAAAAATGAACATTTGAAACGGTACATGTTCATAATTATCAAACAATACAAGGAAAAGTACTTACAAATAAAATCAGATTGTTGGTCGACTTCTAAATCATTCACGTCATATGAGTCAATCAACTGGCATTCTTTCCTTTCAAAGGTGTTACCGTCAAGTAGATTAGCTGAAATGCAACCAGGAGTGTTTACACATGCACGTACACAATCCGTATTACGACCAGCCAACTGATTAAGAATAGTTATATTATTGCGATATCGCATATTCCGTTTCATAGTAAATCGTGTTTTCTTTAAAATTTCATGCGTCCAAATAGCACAAATGTATAATGCTGACAGACATATTACATAGCACAATTTCATGTTTTAATGTTATTTATGAATCAAAATATAATTGTATCAATATTCCACCAAAATATTTTCTCAGTAATAGGGCTGTATATAAAATGGATATGTTCATATTTTATACCGATAAATTATGATAATGCAAATAATGTGATGAGTACTAGCGAAATCTATACTAACAGTTACATAAGCTCTATTCAATATAAATACATTTAGAATCATTTCTTTCTCCTGTTGGCTCAGGTATTGACTTTGCTTATGCTTATTGTTTTATGCAGCATCATGTTTTCAATTCAAATAAACACTAATGAAACTTTAATAAACGTATAATGGGTAGACAAAAAAGAGACAATAGATGGATTGCGTCAAATCACTTTAGCAGTATCTTTATCCGTCATGATCTATTAACTGCAATTGGCACACAATTACATATATTCCATGCCTCATTGCACTAAAAGCTAGTTATTTGTTTTAGCGTTATTCAATTTAATACACACACTTACATTTATTTACCAATATATCTCTTGTGTTACGTGAAATTCTCTTGGGTAAGTATAATTGCAGTCGTAGAATAACTTTTATATAACTGAATTATTGTCAATAAATGGGTTTACATACACCTATTAAAAACAACGAAATATGTTTAACTAGAAGATACATATATAATTTTCCATTATGCTTACTTTATAAAATCGCTGTAAGCATCTTGTCAAGGCAAGATGTATTTTGAAGCAGGATATCGCAAAGTAAAAAAAAAACTTATATATCTACTTATATAACTCAACGCACATTATGCATGTAAGCCGGACAACATAGAATGATATCAACAAAATATTCATTGAAATGTAATTAACTTTTCTATAGGATCACCTCATATAATACAGCTGCAGTAATTTCAAGTTATTTCGTTTTAATATTGTAAACTTATGTTGGCATTCATCACATTGGCCTAACTTTTCTTTCCTGCAAAGCTTCAGCTGAGAGTAAGTTAATTATTTTTTATTGGGGCAGGCTAATAATACCATTATAATGTCCCCATTTATATTTTCTTAACATCAAAACGTAACAGATAGAGTTATAAAACATACACATAAACATAAGGTGATATAGAATTCAGCATTCCATGCATCTTCATTTAGAAGCAATATATTAAATTCAATATCCTTTTACCTGTATTAAGGAAATATCAATTAAGAGTTTTTAAGAGTAAAGTTATACTTCAACATCATAATGTATTTATCAAAGAACATGTTAACATTAACTGCTTTTATGAATAAGTACTTGTACATGTTCCATTCGTTAGCTATTAGGTTTGATAGTAGCTGTTTCCGTTGTGATTATTCATAAATAGAACGATGCATAATTTGTATATTAGGTTCGAGATGCATGGATAATCGTATGATAAAGGGCGTGTAATATCTAAAGTAGCAGATTATAAATTGGACAAATTGATCAGTTCATTGTTTTCATTTAGATATGTTATTATGAGCTGGATGCAGTAAATACATATGGTTAGCATCGGAACTGAAGTATCCATATTTCATTCGCATGATTACTTATAATTCATTTATGTGACTCATCTTCAAGCGGTTGTCCATATTGTTATTATGTTTGAGTTTGTCACACGTATTGCACATTCGTATTATACTTTTTATGGTCAAGTGTGTGAATAAAGGTCAAATTACTATGTATATATTTAGTCATTGTTTCATCATTTCGTGCAATTAATTCAAAACAAAGTCTATTTATTTTGAGCCAAATTCACATACAAGACTAGCACAACACAAAACATGAGGACAGGCGAAGTCGACTTCACATGATAATATTTGATTTAATAATCGTATGCTATTTATTCAGAAATCGACAAGTATGAGACGGTATATCTTGAACCTGCCGAATCACTCAATCAACAGTCAAAAGTACGGTATATCTACTGAAGCGCGCAAGCACTTTCAAACGAACAATATAGCATAAAAAGTAATAAAAATGGATATGTGCACATTTTCGTATATATAAAAAACTGTCATATGTCTTTTGTATTGTAAAACATTGACTTTAGTCCTGTTACAGGTTGCAGTAGTTTGATGATAAGCTCTTCTAATCTCATAGTTATTTTTCTCAATAATCTAATATAATCTAAAAATATTTTCATTGCTTTCATTGGGGAATGCTTATTGATAAGATATATACAAACACTAAGATCGACTGCTCCTGGAAAGAGAACGAATGTGCTTAGTCAGAACATGGTATACAATATCTATATAATAATACATTTTGTGATATAATAGTACACAATTGTGATTTAACAAATGCGTTAATGACTAGCCAGATTACTTGAGATGACATATCATAAAGAGTATACAACACGAATACGTTTTAGTAGCATTATCTGGTTTTGCTATAGGAAACTGTTGTCACTGAACCAGGAAAGGGTGATGAATTGTTTGACTCAGCCAAATGTCATACATCACTAAAGGAGCAAAACGCAGAGATCAAGCGGATAAGACTGATGCTCAGCAAACAACACGAGATCAATGAAGATATGTTTAGTCAAATTGAGACTTTGAAAGATCAAAGATCAGACTGCCCTGAAGTTAAGTGTAAGTTATTTCGAATTAACAATTTGTATCTCGAATAAAAGATGAATAATGAGTCGCTGAATAAAACGTTGCAGTGAGTTGTTATCGTCAAACAAATAATACAGCTGTCCAAATATTTCAAAACCGCTAAAACATAAAATATAATTAGTTTGCAAATGTCCTGGCCATTGTATTAATCGTTCAATTCAGACGATCAAAATGGACTGGGATGTTTCATGGCTGTGATTGCTATGGATTGTGTAGCAAATGATACCCTTACTATCACGAATACCATATATGGCAAATACGCAAATCCATGCGCTGATTGCTGAATGATCCGCTTTGCTGGGAAAATGCAGCGGAAAGACAAGTTGTAGCCATGAGTATATGGGGGAATTGATCAATGACTGTGAACCTGGCTATGAGGCGGATTATATGCACATTTCGTATACGTGTCCACCATGTAATTTTATTATCATATTGATATAAATTTATTGAATATAGGTCAACTATGAATTTTCCTTCCAATGTTTCAAATCGTTTAGACATTGAAAAATAATATTCACACATCAATCAGTTTCTCCCTTCGTTAATAAGATAAATCAATTTAGGCTTTAATAATTTCTTAATGAGGCTACTTTTCCAACTTAAATATCTTAACGCAATGTCTCAATATCATTTAGTGCGCCGTTGATACATTAGTAGCATATGCTTGCATCTATATCAACTATATAGTTCATCAATCACTAATATACGGGTCAAGTTTTTTAATCAAAATATTAAAAGTGACAAGGAATTTTTGAATATATTAATTGGAGGTATAATTAAACTAATAAATTTATAAATGTCACGTTTACATCTTGAATATATCATAATGGTGCTCAAATGTAAACCATGGTGGTATTCATAAATATTCGACACGTGTTCATCCAATTTCTCACATGCAATTACTTTGAAGTAGTTAGACAAATTGATCTTTCTCATTTTTGACACTCTACATAGTAGCGTGTTATAACTACGTGTGGTAGACATTTTCAAATTAGTCGGGCTCAAGTGTAAAAACATATGGCCAAATCATAATCATTATTGTTAATACATTAATATGGTTATGATTTTGTTTATATAAATATATTATATGTTTTTTTTTTATTTTTTACCCCTCTCTAATCACTCTATATCATTTAAACAATATCACTTCATCATATCAATAATAAAACGCTGGTAAAGAGCAACACTGTTCAGCTAGGTCCTTGGAAGAATGATGTTCCGGTAGAGGGTTAGCCTCAGTCCTGTGTATGACAGTGTTCATTGAACTAAACAGAACTTTCAAATTGAATGGACTTTCCCATGCTTTTGACACTGTCTCTCATGACGTCTACTGACGCGAAGAGCGTCGGTGAAGTCTGCGGTATACCGCAGTTTGCGTTTAACATTGGAAAGGCGTTTGACAATGAGCGGGGCATAAGTATCAATCAATGATAGTAGTTCCGTGTTGTAGTACTCAACCAAAGTGTCAAGATCCATACGATGATACTTCTGAAGCAAGGTACTAGCTAAAAGCTAAGCTCTTAAATAGTCAATGTTTATTGACTTGATATCACAGTATGTAACTGTTTATTTCTCTTTCTTTGGGACTGGTATGACATAAGCTTACTGGGTTGTGGTCGAAGATAATGTTATCGACACTGACCTTACTTAGATCGAGCGAGTCCCGATCGCGACAGATGGGTAGATTAAGAATATGGCCTTTTACATGGGTTTTCTCCTGTACATGTTGCGTAAGACTAAATGCATGTAGGGTTTAATAAAATTGCTTTGTGAACTGAATTCTTTCTTATTCTGAATGTGACAATGAATATTAAAATCACCACAGATGATAGGGAAGCACCCGACAATGCTATATCCTCAAGGAGTGATGTGAATTTGCATCGCTTGTGCAAATAGGGTGTGGTAGATTACTAGGAATCGTGGGGCATTCGAGCCCTCTTGACATTGAGCAAGAATATGTTCAAAAGACAAATAAACACTACAGTCGATTTCCTTCGGCTTGTATAAATAATTTCATAATATAGCAACACCGACATATCCGCGCAAAGAACTGTAAAGCCACAATTTTTATTGCAATCCAATTATATCAATAAGGTTCGTGTTTTTCTTTTCAACAAATTGATTATGGGGTTTACTTGATTTCTTTTCACTAATCAAAGGCCTTATACGTCTAATTTTACCTCCTCTTGATCCCCTTCTATCAGTACTACACACGTGTTTACATACGTCAAAAACCGGTATACCACAATCTACATGCAATGATAAAAATAAAATAGAATTCCATAGAACAAAAATAAAAGCCTTGATGAAAAGTGAAATGACATCCTTGATTTGTAAAAAAAAAACTATAGTTTTAATTGAAGTTTCACGTTCTAAGCATTATAGTTTGTCTCAAATAAAACATCTAGTGCGCAACTTATACGTTAGTCTCCCCTTTGCAGCTGATTTTGCTTTTTCATACATTTTACTTCTAATTTCTTTATTTCAACTGCATTGCAAACTGTGTTCAAAAATGTGCTTAAAAGAGCCGAAACTTTAAAGTGGCAATTATAAATTTCACTTTTTTCGATTTGGTTTAAAAACAAATAATATAATGACCGTTTATTGAAATGTCGAATGTAGCTTTGTTTATAGCAATATGTGTTTAACAAAATATATTATATCCCCAAATTCAACCTAGCTTTAACCTATCAATATTTTATCATAAACATTATATTTGAACAGTTTCATAGTAACGTTCAATTTACATGCCCTTTCATGATAATTCCGGTTTTTCATTAATAGTATAAAGCTATAAATTTACAATAAAATATATTCATCAGTAATGCTAATATTTTATCCATTCAACATCACAATATTATTGCAGCGTTTTGATTATGTTTCTAATCAATAACAGGATAGCACTGGGTTCAAAATATCAATTTGGTAAAAGGTATTTAATCATATTCATGCAATGTAATCAAGTTATGTAAAAAAATTACCTGTCAAACATCCTGTCATAAAACAAGCCACAATTCATGCAACTATTACACTGAAGTTTCATAAGGTCGATCATGCGGCAGATTCCGATAGCACTACCCAGCCGCCAATGTATGAAAGGCCACAATAACAAATTTGATCAAAACAACCAATTGTTTTTTTTTCATCTAATATAAATGAAAAAAATTAGTAAAAATAGAACATTCTTGAAATAAAATATGTTAAGGAATTCGAACATTCATCCGAAAATACCATCATACCAATAACTGTTACACATAAAAGGCCACATCAGGCGCATAAGAGCATATCAGTTCAAATCACCAGTGCGACCAAAGTAATAGCTTTGTTTGAGATGAGTTTTAACGGCTATATTTGTTTTGTTTATTTTTATTCGGATGAGAAAAAAGGATTGCGATGAGAGTCAAAGAAACACAATTCATGCACTGACAAATACAAAATTAAAGAAAGTGACTTGAAACGTTTTTGCAATATATTCATTCAAAGTTATTGGAGGAAAACGTGACATTCAAAAATAAAAAAATGAAATATAATAAACGTTTTTTTGGAGACAACAAGTTGTAATGAAATCCCAGTGTGCTTAAAATAGCATCATGCCCTTATGCTAAAATCGTCTGAGCTTATTGGATGACATCATGTACTCATCATGAAATAAAAATATCGGAAAATGGGAAAGATTGTTTTACATCAAACAATAAATCTACTTGACGCTTCATATTTTTTGCGTTTTTTAGTGTTTAGTTATGACTGATACTTGTATAGAATCATCTATAAAGACACTTAACAAAATATTTAAAGGTAAGAAAAACTATTGAATGTGACGTCTGATATTTCAATTCAGGATATTGAATGTAGTAGATCCGTTGAAAGGACCATTTAAGGTTGATCGAATGAAATGAGTTAATTCATCAGTTTATTCATCAGGGACCGGTTAATGGCATTGCGTTTTTTTTTTTGTTGCGATTTGCCCATAGGGTCCGCTCTCTTGGTCATACAACATTAGCTATAAAAGTATGATGTCTTGGTATTTAAAAATATTAACAATCGTCTATGATGGTTAAATGTGCATTTTGCAACACTTCTAATAGTTAAACTTCATTTTCGGATCAAAAATTTATATGCATTTAGAATGCATCATATTTTATTTTATAAACCATTGATTGAATACGTGTGAAATACCAATAAATGCAATGAAGTAATCTTAAGCACACTCCGAACGGGTACCTGACGCGTATTAAAATACAAAGTAAAATATCATTTTAAGTCATTATTAATGCGCTATTTGATTATTATTTTATAACAGTAACGAAAATAATTAAAAATTCAAAAATAATTAATTATATAACAATCACATAACAGGAGCCGCGTCATCGGCAATCAAGTAAAATCAACCACACTTCAAAATCATCTCGCCCGATATATTAGGTAAAAATGTTTAGAGTGCCAAAATTATAACAATGTAGACTTTAGTTAACCATAATTGAGTCAAATCAAATAAGAAAAAAAACAGATGTATCATCATATCAAGTGTGAATAACAAAATGAAACACCTAGGAAACCTTAATACACAATACATGTTTTATTCAATATTCCATAAAATATGTTTGTATTTGTAGAAACCATTTGTTATATTGTATTTATTTTGTATCAAATTGATAAAAATGACAGGGGATTCTTGAAAATGTCAACTCGAGTCGAAATTCAACAACAATGTACCAGGTTTATAAGATAATGGAATATATGTCATTGAATGCAGTTAATTCGCTGATAGGACATTATAAGGCTGATGAAATAAAATATGTATTTTGTCAAGGCCTGGTGTATGACATTACATTTTTTGCGTTTGTTTGGAAGAGTCCACACTCATGATTACCCAACCATTAGTAGTATATGTGCTGAGGTTAAATATACTTAAATATTGACCATCTTATTTGCATTAGTTATTTGCATGTTCATTTTGTATCATTTGTTTCAGTAACACGTTTTCTAGGATCGCAGCTTTTGATTACACCATTAATTTGATAAGCATTCTTAATATATCATTTTTTCATAAACCATTGGTTGGCATTGATTGATGTGTGTGATACCACCATTGCAATTAAGTAATATCAAGAGCACTTAGGATATAAGCACATTTAGGATATAAAATAAACTATCTTGAGTCTTATTAAGTCATCAATCATGCACGAAATTGTCCATTATATGACAGTAACAAAAATTATTAAAATTTCTAAATGATTAATTTTTTAGCCGATATCACATCTAAGGAGCCGCTTCATCCTCAATTATTAAAAATCGAGCACTCTTCAAAATCATCTTGAGCTATACATAAGGGAAAAGTCACATCTTTGGCATATATTAAGTCATGAGTTATATATAAGTTTAATGTCAATGGAGACTTAAGTTAATCACAAATGAATCAAAACAAATCGAACAAACTGATTTGTGGCATTATATCAAGAATAACTAATGCAACAAAACACCTAGGATATCTAAACATACTATACATTTATCATTCAATGCTTGCTAAAACATGTTTGAGTTCGTAGAAAGATTTGCTATTTTGTATTTTAATCAAACTGATAAGATTGACACGGAGTTCTTGAAAATTATCAATCAGAAGTCAAATTCATGTCAATGCATATTTTACATTGTGTACTAATTTCTAACTGCTTAGAATTAATTAAGTTAAATGATTTATATGGTTTTTCACAGGCTACAGAGATGATTAATACGTTTTGTGCAATCGGGCTTATGTGATATAATCACTTGCAATCCATTGAGTAACCGCTAATATGCTATTGCAACGAACTTAACTAATACTATTTTTATGTCTTCATTATTTTGTTAGACGAGCGACATCGGTACGTTAAAACACCGTCTCTAAATGTGATTTTTTTATACGTGTATGCAATACATTAGACATGTTCGAAATAAATTGGTGTTTTACTGAGACCCAAGAAACGTCTGGCAGCCCCCGACATGGATGCAATGTCATGTTTTTAGATTGTCTTTCGATAGTGATGTACATAAATGCAATAGAATCTTTTTTCCTTAAATTATATTTTTCAATTTAATATTAAATTCATATTCGTTGATCTATCTGTTTTCTCAAGATAACTAATCTATTAGAAGGGTTGATCGGTTTATTGCGGGGAAAATAGCATTCTTAAGCACATAATCCATTATGAAATTGTTTTTATGTGTCTCAAAATATATGTTTTCGTTATTTTAGAATAGGTACATTATTCAGCTTGACACCTTACATTATATCAGCCCCGTAAAGCAGTCGGTTAATAAATAATGGCCATTTAAAATACAGGGGGTCTAACTTTCGGCGTGATCGGTTTATTGCTGGACGATGTAATTAAGTGAAAAACATATTTTTGAATACCTATATTGTCATTAATCTAATGAAAAAAAGAAACATAAAAATTTTCAAATACCAATTGAATCATTCACCCTGAAATGAGTAATATTCGCATTTATACATGATATTTACTGCTTTATATAGAAACAATGGGAATTGACTATGACTGCCAACGCATGTCCCGTAACTAGGCAACCCTGGTACTATCAATACAGGTATCACTCTCGATAGCTGATACCCCAATCATATATTTTAGGTTTTTTCATTATTTATTCATTTTCTTTCGAAAAATAATATTAGTTGATACTGGTGATGTGTTCCACGCGTTCTATACATTTTAATGCTAAGAGTATATATAAATCGGATAATACATTATATGAAAACTATACATACAAGCTTAAACAGAGGAACATGGATAAAAAATAATAGAAAAAGCAAATATATTTAGAAGTGTTTATGATATGAGGAAAAACTGAATAACAAATTAAGGTTTAATATCAATATAGATAAGATGGTGTCATTATTATGGGTACACGATTTGAGACGACGGTTTCGGGTCTATGTATAAAAATTAATTGTTAGAGAAGTTATTGCAAATATCAGGATTTTTTTAATCATATAAGTTTCATGCTATTTTATCAATCCCGCAATAAACCGGTCATCTGAAAAGACGCACCCCACCTTAATGTAATGGGGCCATCACACCGTCAATTAAAATTTGTTGTTCTCCAAATTTAGTCAGATTGTTATCACTATACGTACCTATAATTGGATTATTATAAATTTCAGTTTCAAGCCAATCATCATATAAAAAATAACGAACTACTTGGAAAAAGGTGCTTTTCCCCGCAATTAACCGGTCATGACGTCTACTTTAATATGAATCTATGATTAATTGTTTAATCAAGATGCACTTTGATGTTTCGCTGTTTCATTAAAAATTAAGACTATATTGTATTACGTTTTCTCTTTTATATTTTTAAACATCTTATAAATATTTTGCTTGAGTCTAAATCATAAATTATTGGTCATATATACGTTCACTGTCAGATTTAAAGGCTAATCAACTAAAGTACATTCCAACATATTTTTTGACTTGGTTCGGGTAACTGAACTTATAAAATAAGATACAAAATGATGACTGCATCTTGTTATCTTGAATCACATATAATACTTATTTTTTCAGTTAAATGCTCGTATTTATTAACTAAGAATAATTGACTATAATTTGGTCAGATCAAATAAGCCGCATCGTCGCCAAGATATCTTAAGCGCTTGATTTCAATCATGATTGATGCTAGGAGCTCTTATAAAATCTAATACAGCCATGCATTTATCATTATGACACTTGATGTTAATTAAATTAATTAACATATGAAAGTTACTTGGTATACTCGAATATGTTAATTAGATGGATAATTGACTTCATTATTTATAAGTGTGACATGGGATTCTCGAACACGTCATATCAAGATTTAATCAAGTAAAATATATGCAATATTAATGTAAAACAAATATCTTATAATGTTTTATCCACTTTGGATTTGACATATTCAACTACTTGGATTCAATTAGGCAAACTGATAAATTTCATTAATGTCAAGTTACATCGTTGCTTATTATGCCTCCGTTTTGGTAACTTAGTCAAGTAGACCTTAGTGAATAAACATATTGCAAGCCAAATTATAAGAATCAAGTTTAATACATGAATCAGGTTTATGCTTTTTGTTTATATTTTTATTACATATATTCTATGTGTTAAAATATCTCATCCCTTGACTATCAATATAATTCATTTAAACTACACACAAACATTGTGGAAACCATAAGGTTCTGATTGTGAGCGCTTTATAGATCGGTATTGCTTTAAATTATGCCTTAAAGTAAAATGTTTTTATTGCATACATCCCTTTTGATAATTGCTCCAAGAATTAATTGAAATGAAGATAGGACTAGGGCAATGTAACACCCGTCACTATTTAAGAAAAAATTAGCCTCATGCGAATCAGATCAAATGTTGCCCGAGGTTGACAATTATTCGAAGGAAACAAAACTTATAAATTGAAAATGGATATCAATGTCGTCTTGTGTACTCTTCTGTTATTTGGGGCTGCATTCGCAAAGGTAAAATCCAAAAAAAAAATACACGCAAGTTGTACGCAAGTTGCCTGATTTGTTTCAAATATTTTATATAAGTATGTTTTTATATCTTGTATTTATTAAAACTAAATATTAATTACGCAATCTTTGTTTGGTTTCACAGAATAGGGTACGCTTATAATTTTGTTTTGAAATATATACTCGTCAACAAAAGAAGTGTCCGGTTGTTAAAATCTCTGTAACTTCAAAAGTATTTGGTCGATTTTTATCAATTATGTACCAAATTAAACAGCACATAATGTGAGTTCATTTAATAAGTCTTTATGACTCTATATTTGCTATCGACGATTCGGTGAACTCTTAAAAATGGACGAACGAAATAGCGAGTAACAAACCCTCACATATGCATTTTCATGGATGTGTGAACTATCTTGCCAGATATTTTACAGGTAATTTGTACGTTTGGACTCTTTAGGTGCTTATTCAAAAATTCAAGCCAGTTGCGGCGATCCCTTGAGTTGACAAAGTATTTTGCGAATGGTCAGACGCTAGGCACCGGAGGTGCAAGCCTTAGTATAATTGTTCAAAACAACTGTTTGAATAAGTCAAATGCTGCCTTCACGGGTTTTGTAATGCTGCATTAATGGGTTTACAACCGTTTTGGAAATTACGTTTCGCTTATTTTCTGGTTACTTCGAACCACGATATTCATCGAAAAGTCACAATCAGTGAACCTTTGTTAAATCCGTAGTTTAAGTTTTCCATCAATCAAAAATTAATTTTCGTGCATGTCTAAAACAACCCGATGGTCGATATCCACACCCTAGCCTCAATCGAGCGCGCAAGCGTATGCCTCGATAAGCAGATCGACGTATTCTACTCAATTTTAGAGTGATTACGCAGCTAAAATGACCGTTAAATAGTTTTTTTATAACTCGTAACTCTAGATTACAATGCTCTAACCTATTTAAAGCGTATTCACTTAATACTCGATTGTTTGCGCGAAACCGCGCCTACATCGAGCGTATTTTCAATGCATTTCTCGACATCGTTTATATGGAAACCGTGGACAGTAACGGCGGTTTGGTTTATTTTTTCTATTCCGCACACCCTTGAAGATAATATTGACAACGACAGTTTTCGTTCGAACGCCCCGTCAATATAACCAGTTTAAGTTATCCAATTTTGCCATTTTTATTCGAAAATTACGGCTAGGCTATGGAGCGAATGGAATTCAAAGTGCAATTAACAGAGTTTAAAGCATGTGAGCTATCTTGAAATCATACCGCTTTTATTGTGTAATGTGATTAAGACTGTTTTCGCCGTTAAGCGCCAAAACGTTTTTCGACATTTTACGATGTGCGCTGCGACGCATGTGGCATAGAAATTAATTATTTCTCACCGTTTTTGAGTTACGAAAACCTTATACTATCTCTAGCACATAG
>LQRL01021340.1:21108-33747 GCA_001703475.1 Hydroides elegans
TAATCTATAATTATCATAATTGAAACTAACAAACGTATTTTAATTGGTTCCACTTTTGATACAGTGAAAAAATATTAACCTAAAATGACCGGACACTTCTTTTGTTGTCGAGTATACTATCCATTATATATTTGAAACATTAGGTTATTTGTTCCTCAACAGGATATCGGTTCTGTTGTAACTGACAACAGCGATGAATGGAGCCTTGATCTATGTCGGAGATCGTATGAGGAGCAAGCAAAAGCAATACACAAATTACAAGATGCAATGTCGATGCAATTTGCGAAACAAGATGAACGAATTTCCCAAAACCAAAATCAAACTGAAAAGCTATCGAACGAAGTTGAATACTTAAAGCAACATGTTAATGCACGTCCAGATATTCGATGTAAGTGTTTTAATTTTGATTACATTGCCAATTTGTAAAATATATATTATTCATTGTGAACATCTAAATAATATCTGACTATACATTGAACTTCGTGATAAAGAAACATTTTTGAACGAAATTATTTTATTTATGATTGGCAGATGATTTGAACGGAACTGGTTGTTTCATGGATGTGATCACTATGAACTGCGTTGGGAATGGAACTCTATCTATCACGAATGCCATATATGGAAAGTATGCTAATTCATGTACTGGGTGCTGCGCTCCTGGCTCTGATGATTGTACTGTCCCTATGTCTGATCAGAGCCCAAGTGAATGGGATACACTTTTAGAAGAGTGCAATGGCCAAACAAGTTGTAGTCATCAGTATGAGGGCGAAGTGATCAATAATTGTGAAGCTGGTTATGTGGCGGATTACATGCAGATTTCGTACACTTGTCCACCAGGTTCCTTGTGTTTTATTTCTATCCATATTTAAGTTGAAAACATAAATATATGACATATATATATTGTTTGTTTTGAATTGTAAAGATATTATGCGATGACAAATATGTCAAATTTAACCAGTTAAAAAAGTAACATTAACTTACACAGATTAGTGCATCTTATATGTATACAAAAGAATGCTTAAACTGCCTTATTGTCAATCTGATGTGCCTTTCCTTTTCAGATAACGTAGTTTTAAACGACGCTATCGGATTCACTGCCATTCATGATGACGATGTTACTTATTCCAATGGATCCATTCTTCAATTCAATAACGTTGTTACAAACATCGGCAATCATTATAATCCCTCCAATTACACGTTTACATGCCCAATTAAGGGCATGTACCTTTTCAGCGTTAGTCTTCTAAGCAATAGTGCCAGTTCAGATAGTAGGTTAGCTATAATGAGGGATAAGATTAAGTTGATTGACCTGTATTTGGATGATTATAATTCAAACGGCTTGCCTACCGCAAGTGCAGTCGTTATCGCTGAGTGCGACATCGGCCAACACGTGTACGTTCAAGCAACGGTGAGTTATGCGTATATCGACGGCACCCATGATTCATCGCACTTTTCTGGTGCTTTGATTCAACGTTTTTAATCAAAGAATCTGTCTCGTATTGGATATGACTTGATTCAAAAGCAGTTTCAAGAAATGGAAATTGTTTAATCATATTATATGCATATATTGAAAGATAGAGCATGAAATAATATATTATATGATCGATTATTATTTTTCATATTTTAATTGCTATTGTCTTGACATATTTCGAGCATGGAATGCAAATAGATGAACATAAACGTATATTTAAATGAATTTGTTTTAGTCCTACTGGTACTATTATAGGATTTATGTTTAAAAAGACAAGATGTAGACTTAAAATATGATGCGGTGATATAACATTAAATAGTTCCCCGATAGAAACATAAAAGCCTTTTGCGATCGAAATCGGACAGATTTTTTTCATATTCTTTGAACCAACAGCTACATTTAAATATTACTTGTTCAAGTATTTAAACAAAAGCGAGATTTTGTCTTAAACTTATTTGTGGTGCAAAATAAACTAACACGTCAGTGTTTATCATCGATATTTCTAACATTGTAGATATATTCGTTGCGTGATGCATTTCACTGCTCATTTTAGCAATTGACTATTTAACTGCATTCAAAGTTAGAATCTTAAAACAAAACAAGTAAAAAGATAATTACTTTTTCATCAACAAATCAATAAACAAAGCAACAGCTTATTTAACTGCGGATATTTATTCAAAACGGATATTTATGTATTATAAAATGTTTGATTAAACATGCTAAAATTTTGAATGAACTCGAACATTAGCGATTTTTAACCAAAATCATAATGTTCCAAAACATAGTTTTACTCACAAGTAGTAACCGTCTCATGATACTTCTAGTCGTTTATCCTTGATAGTACAAACCTATAAATCCAAAAGAAAAAAAATGTGCTACTCTATTAAGATCCATCATCCAACCACTACATATACGTTTAGAAATACGTTTGTGGTCAATTAAAAAAATATGGGGGTTAAATAATAATTGTTTTTAAAAAAATGTTTAAACCAGCAGCTTAAAAAGTGAAAAAAAGCAATTTACCAGCAACGCATCCCGTCATAAAACAAGCCACATTTCCAGCAACCATTCCACTGAACACCAATTGAGTAAGATCATCCATGCGACGAGGTGTCATCCCGCCCAAAATACCCAGCATCATTCCCATAACGCCAACATATGATAAACCGCATAGAGCATATTGGGTAATCACGGCTGATCGATCCTAAAAATATAACAAGATACATTTGGATAAATGAACAAGAAGATTATATGAGTGGAAGTAATACAAACATGGGATGCATTGGTCTCAAAATACCCAACATCATACCCATTATACCCACGCATAGGCCATATAGGGTTTTGGTTGCAAAAGAAAAAGAACACAATTTTATGAATAAGTATATAATAAAACTGAAAGTTTGTAAATGAGTCTGTAGTGTGTTTAAACTGTAAAATAATGATACATATATATAGTTATACGCAATCAGTTTGAAAAACGTATATATTAGCTTACACGTATGTATGTTATGTGTCGGAATCCACTGACTATAATACGTCCTTTGCTAGGAGTCGAACTCACAACCCCGAACTCTGAACACCTCGGGGCTATAGAGGGATTCCTACATGTGTGTATGATTTGCTTGCTATAAACTGAACTCTTGTATAAGCTATTTATGTATACACTTAATGTTGAAACATAAATCAAAAATCAGAAGACAAAACAAAAACTTACACTTATAACTTATAAAGAAAATCCTACTCAAATATATTGGGCACTGTCGCATTGCAAATGGACGCATTGACTGATCCCGGGATGGAATGTAGTATCAAACCAGTGTCGTTATTTTCCCATGATGCACCAGGGATGTTTTTGTAGTCATCAAATTGGCGTTTGTTTTTTATAGAATAAAATATATTCAAAATTAATTATAAGTGAAGTATCTAAATAAGAAGAAATATCTTCACACACACTTTTTATTTATTTTTGAAAAATACACTCACTCGATGAGATATCCTAATTCCTGGTAAGCGATAAAAGGTGTCGTAAATATCTTGATTCGTATGAGTTCAGCCACGTTATGACAATCGTCCGGTTCAACACCCAAAAGGAAGGCAAATGGGTAGAGAAGGTAGGAACAGATCACCTGAAATATAAAGAGACCATTCAACTTTTTAGATGCTATTGCTGTAACGTTTTGCTGTTAACATTTATGCCGAACACAATTACGTATGAACAAGTTTTGCCCGAAACGGAAATACAATAAGCAATTAATTCAGATATTTTCAAGTATCTGTTTTATGAATAGCTGAATGATCTTCCGGTATCAAGGAAACCTAACAAAATGTTTAGAGCTTTGATAGTGTTTTGAATCAAAACAAATCACATTTATTATTGGTTGTGTGTTTTTATATCAACGATCTTAGGAATGTTACTTAATCGCCTCTTACCAGAAATGTAAGCGGGTCATTCGTGTGTTGCTCCATATTCACATTCTCTCCCATCCATATCACGGTGTGGTTCAAGAAATTCAATATGGATGTAAATGCGATGGCATTCACGGAAATGTAGGCGTCTAATTTGTCCGTGCTCACAGCGGCATGTGATGGATGACATTTCAATGATCACTAGGAAACCACAAATATAGATAAACTAATACATTTGGATGGTTCTTAAATTTTGCTTCTTATGTAATTTTGTAGAATAATCTATAATACATCCGTGTTTGTAATGTAATGGAAAAACTGGATAGGATACTTTATCAACAGGATATTCCGTTAAAATCGTCTAGAAATTAACTGTACATTTATTTGTACAATTCACATCGTAGAAAGTTCATGCTTTAAATGATTTAAAGTCTTACTTTTCAACAGATGCTTAACATTATTTAAGATAAATCACGATGTAATCTGATCAGTTATTTATTATATCAGCTGCATCAATACTAATATTAAAAGCCACATGTATAGCCATGTTCCATAAGGTGATACAGTATTGGAAACAATACACATGGTAATCAACCTAAATTAAAATAAAATCCGTTTTAAACAGCAATGTGAACGTTTTGCATAATTATATGAATGATTGAGATGAGGTAGGAGACGTGTCGGCCGAATGGTTAAGCCGTAAAATGTTGCCTGTCCGTTAAACGGGGATTGGACACGTCGACCCCTACCACTTCGGCCCCTACCACATCGGCCCCTTCGGCTCTTTTTGGAAAAGACACTTCGGCCCCTCGTCAAAACACTTCGGCCCCTCATGAAAAATACACTTCGGCCCTTAGCAAAAGACACTTCGGCCCCTCGCAAAAGACACTTCGACCCCTAATTCTTCAGGCCCTACCACTTCGGCCCCTTAGTAAAATGTTCTTCAGACTATCAAAATGGTCAATATTTTTTTAACAAGTGATAAAGAGAAATTCCAAAGTTGTGGAAGCGAGTACATTCGGTTATGAACTTGTGATTATTTTTCTGTTCATGGGTGTATAATTATAAACTACATCTATAGTATATTTTCACAATACCGTTTAATTCATATTGAAAAGCATACTAAGATCAAAAAATAAAATGAAGCAAATATTCACACATTTTGCTAAAATATGTTCGTACAAGTGAACATTCTTAAAGGAAAAATGTTTTAAAAGTGTTGATTCCGTCTTAATATATGTATCGCAACAATGTATTTTCATTTTGATTGAAATGATATATAACTGTATTAAACATCAAATGTCGGAAACATAGTTTAATCTTTACTAACGTTCTTTTTTAATTGAAAGAAAACACGTCTCCATATGGTGATTTGGGGCGTAAATTATGGGTTAATAACTAAACTTATAATTCCACGATATAAAACTAGTTGAAATAGTGTCATTTTATCCATATGATGCGAAGGGGCCGAAGTAGTAGTTGTCAAAAATCAGGGGCCGAAGAGTCTTTTGCTTGGTGCCGAAGTGTCATTTGGTATGGGCCGAAATGTTTTTTTTTAAAGGGGCCGAAGTGTCTTGACGAGGGGCCATAAGTGTCTTGTCCAAAAAGGGCCGAAGTGTCCAATCGGGGCCGAAGTGGTAGGGGCCGAAGTGAGGGGCCGAAGTGTCCAAAATTCCTGTTTCACAAGTGAACACATGTATGATGACAGAAGTAATAAGAGATTGTACCGCTGAGTATATAGGCGGGATATAAATACTAACTATCATTGCCTATTACTAATTTTCACGTACGTTTTTTTGTATAGATTCAACAGAAACATTATGATATGAATATTCCGCTCGCTAATCATTGATAATATAAAACTGCTCATTTGTGTTGCTCATTAATTCAAACAAGTCAATTTTTATATAAACATGTTATATAAATCAATTGATAAAACGTACGAAAATAAAGCTCAATAATCATACGTTACATAATTTGTTCATATGTTGTTGTAAATGAGCCTACATTCATATAACTAGTCATCATATTTTGTTAAATCGAATTTCAATAATCATCAACATCATTTAGCCAGGGGCTACAATATTTTAATGATTAGAGCCTGCTTCCTGCTTCCTTAAATTTCATATATAGAAACAATGCATTTACCTTTCAGCAAAATGTGGCATAGACAAATCCTCGGTCACTGAATATCAGTAGTCAATTCACCCAGTGTCACACCGATCTTATTTATCGAAAACCACATGGAGCAGTTTGGTTAATAAGGGTATATAGGTCCTGGATATTAAACTGAGCAAAGTATTGTATTCAACAGCGTGGGGTATTAAGAATTAAATGTATTTTGCCTATCTGTCTTTGTGATGAATCAACATTTAAATAAGTGATCGGTAAAAGTCCTTCCAATCCATATAACTATTACCGTGTTTTAAGTTGCATGTATGGTATTTATAGTAAAGTGATACACCAGGATAAATATTGAATTGGACATCTCATTTCATACTGCCATCCAAATTTGCACAAAACCTCATATTTACCTTACGCCCAATGACATTGACATTGACCTTAGTGCAATGACTTATAATGTATCGCTACGATCTTAAATCGATGGTTTTTTGGGATTTTTTTTCTTTTAACCTGTCAATTTCATAAGAATTTATTTTATATTTAATTTTCATACTGGTACAAATCATAAAGGGAACACACATATTGATACTGCCGAATGATATTAAGTCATAGATTATGCTCATAATTTATTGCGGTGTCTATATTGCTTATAATAGGAAAGATCAAAGGAGACGCGTGATCATAAATTGAATGAACTCAAGAACACCCTTAATTATATCTTAAGTTATCTGATACACAAAATCAAGTACATAAGATTAGTCCATGAATTAGATTCTGAATGTCTTTTTTATTGAACCTAGCAACACGTTAATGGTTATTTTTCAATAAATTAAATTAATTCAATCAAGTCGTACTATCGTCCAATTATCTCCTGAACGTCATATCACTATATTACAAATATAATGGAGCAGCAAGGGAATGTAATAATACTATTTTTGTATCATTCAAGTGTAGCTAAATTGTAATTTATCATTAAGAAAAATAACATGGGACTTTTGAAATATCCTCACTGCGATTGATTAACTTTGTGCTGCGAGCCTCATCTGAATATGTCACATTTATTAGGTTTTCGTTAAGTTCAAAAGGAGCATATATTCCATTTGATTCCTATTTTCTTGATCACTTTTTAATAGCGTTAACATGCAATGTGTATGCTGATGTCTCGTTGCTTGCTTATTGAAAATTAGTATGGCATAGAATTTATAAACATTTCATATTAACGTATTGAACTAATTTGTTAAGTCTATATCATTGGTTATTTATATATCTCAACTGTCCGATTTATATGTTAATAAACTTTGGCATATTCTAAACCATTTCGTACTTGATGTTGAACTATTAAACGAATGAGAAACGATTATATAATTTTTATATTGTCAGTTATATTGCATTGATTGATATGCTAAAAATAAATTACTAATAATGTAATCAGATCAAATAAGCCGCATCGTCTCCAGGATATATTAAGAGCTTATTATCAAAGATGATTGATGCGAGGAACACTTATAAAATCTGATTTAGCCATGCATATTTTACAATTATGCCTACATCTAAACTAGGATATCACTTGTACACAGAAATCATTTCACATTATGAAACACATTTTTTTCTTATATTACAATAAAATCAGTTTTTAAAGCGTTTGAATCTGTTCAGTCATTATAAATTCACCTTTATCTAGCCCCTAGATTTTCCCTTGGCTATCGAATCACATCGATATAGGACAAAACACTTTATTAGGCTTATTGTCCTACTTGAATATGTGTACTCATCATTTCAATACCAATTTGTCTTCCATAGATACATAAGCAGCACATGTTTATACGCATATGAACTTGACAATCTATCAACCACTAAGATCCAGTACTATTTGTCAAAACAATTCATGATGAAGGTGACATGGGATACTCGAATATGTTAATTAAAGAGTTAAATAACGTACACAATTAATAAATGTGAGATTGGAATCTCAAATATGTCATGCCAATACTTAAATTAGCAATTACTTTACAATATATAAGACCATTCATCCAAAATTTCACAATGAAGATTACATGGGATACTCGAACATACTCGAACATACTCTAGTTTAATTAAACAAAATATTTACAATATTGATATAGATACACCTCTGCCAATATTTCATCCACTTTAGATTTGACAAATTCAACTACTTGGATTAAATTAAGCACAATAATATATGCATAATTTACGTCAAGTATCCGTAGCTTGTTATGACTACGTTTTGGTTACATAGAAAATGTAGGCAGACTTGAGTGTAAAACATAATGCAAGCCAAATTATGATAATTTAGTCTAGTACATGAAACATTTAAATGCTTTATTTGTGTAATTTGTTCATCACTCGCTCATCATTCTATATCATTAAAGCCTCGAACACACATCAATATTATATCAATGATAAACTTTTTGATAATGAGCTTTATATTGTCAGTATTTTCTTTTCTATAAAGTAAATTGATACTTTTACATACATGCCTTTTGATGAGTGTTTCTTAATTTGCTTACAAATGAAGATAAGACGTGGGCGTTGTGCGGCTTGTCGCTATATAAGCCAAGACTTAGGCATGTGTGTATGAATCTAAATCAGTAACCTGTTGTTTCTAAATTGAAAAAAAACTGCTTTTATGCAGTTTGTGTAAATGAAATACGATTAAAACATTAAAAATGAATATCAACGTTGTCTTATGCACTCTTCTGCTTTTCGGGGCTGCATGCACTAAGGTAGGATATAATAGATATGTTTAAATTACACTGAATCTCACGGAAGATTGCGTGAGACTCACAAGAGGCTCATTGTGTGGATCTTATATTGAGAGGTCACGAAATGGTGAGTCTCAAATGGGACGTATGTTAGCTAGCATATGGCTCACCTGATCCTTTTTGTCTCACATAACTCTCAAAAAGTTTCCACGTTTTGACCTTACGGGACATCACATATTTAGTCTTTCGTGAGGCCACTGGGCTGACGGGGGAACACTCTATTTTATCTTGTAGTTTTATAATAGTTTTGTGATAACTCCTACATAAATAAAATATAGATTACGTAGTCTTTGGCTGTTCTCAAGGCAAACATAAAATGCTAGGACAACGTTTGTTTGTTTCACTTGTTGCATAACTTAAGATATTTAAACATAAAGCAACCTTTATTAACAGAATATCGGCCCCGTTTCAACTGAAAGAAGCGAAGAATGGAACCTAGATCGATGTCGGAGATCATATGAGGAGCAATCAGAATCGATAACACAATTACAGGAAACAGTAGAGTTGCTCACATCGAAAGTTATGAAACAAGATGAAAGGCTTTCGCACGAGGTTGACATCTTAAAGCAACATGTTAACACACGTCCAGACGTCCGCTGTAAGTACTCACAATATTGCAATATTAATGTATATTTTCAATAAAATCACGGCAGTAAATTATATTCAAAATATATGTGAATTGTTCTTCGAAATAACCAAAATCAAACAATGTACTTCATATTTTGTTCAACAATTATTGCAGATGATTTGAATGGCACAGGATGTTTCATGGATGTGATAACAATGAACTGCGTTGGAAATGGTACTCTTTCTATCACGAATGCCATATATGGGAAATATGCTAATTCGTGTACGGGATGCTGTGCTCCCAGCCAGAATGATTGCACTGTTCCCATGTCTGACCAAAGCCCAATTGAATGGGAAGCACTTTTAGAAGAATGCAATGGTCAAACAAGTTGCAGTCATCAGTACGAGGGAGAGGTTATCAATGATTGCGAATCTGGTTATGTGGCGGATTATATGCAGGTTTCTTACACGTGCCCGCCAGGTAATATAAACAAGTATTTAAATCGGTTTATCCTATCAAGTCTGTTCAATTGCACATTGAATACATATTAAACGAATGGTTTGATGCGTAGGATTTCATCAAACCCTATGATAAGGCAGAATATGAATCATAATTTACATTGATATAATAATGGCATTGCCCGTTTTTGCTATACTTGTGCATATGACAAATTTGTATATACATATTATCTATTCAACCGTGTTATGATCATCACACTTACTCCAACGATCGAACTAACCACATGTAACATTGTATTTATCAAATCTTACTTATTTACAGATAATGCGGTCTTAAACGACGCCATCGGATTCACTGCCATCCATTCCGTCGATGACATTTATGGTTTCGGGGAAATTGTTCGTTTTGATGATATTGTTACAAATATTGGCAATCATTATGATCCCTCCAATTATACGTTTACATGCCCTCTCAAGGGCATGTTTATGTTCAGTGTTGGTATACAAAGCGATAACTATTCCTATAACAGTGTTGTTGCCATTATGAGAGAGGATGTAGCTTTGATACAGATTTGGACGGATGGTGATTCAGGTGGCCCCACTCACACTTCTTCCAGTGCCGTCATCATTGCGGAGTGCGACATTGGCCAACCTGTTTATGTGGAAGCTAGGTCAAGTGCGTATATAGACGGTAGCTGGGATTCGTCGCACTTTTCTGGTGCCCTGATTCAACGTTTGTAATCTAAGAATGTAGCATGCGTTTGATTTGACATGACTCAGACAAAGTTGCACTTCTATATAAGAATTTAATCATTGTTCATATGGTTGCTTTCTTTGGAGAAATTCAAAACATTTAGTTAAGATTATAAAAATGAGATTTCTAATATGCATATGTTAAAAATTATATTTCATCTATATCTATTTGACACATTTTTATTGCTAATGTGTTGATACATGTCGAACATGGAATGCAAATAAATAAAAATAATCATATAATTAAATGAATATATTCTCATTGGTACAGGTTTAATTCTCATAGGTCTAATGTTAAAAACGACAGGGCGTACCCTTTAAAACAAGATGCGGTTATATTATATTAAAAAGCTCCTCGATAGAAACATTCAATCATTTAACGATCGAGATTGTACAGAAAAAGAAATATCCTACTCTTACGTCAAACCTACAGTTGTATTTAAACGTTACTTTTACATACATGTGGCGCAAAATAAACAAATACGTCAGTCTAAGTAATCCATATTTCTAACATTGAAAGTGTATTCGATTTATGATCCATTTTCCTTCTTATTTCATAAACTGACTTTATTACTGCATTCTTATTCATAATCTTTGAAAAATGTAAGAGAAGTATTTTCACATTTTCAAAAATGTGATGAATGCAAAAAGAATATACTACAAACAAATGTAGCAACACACATTTAAACCGATTGTTAAATAGCAAAACTGAACTTGTATAACAATGAAATGGGGTAGATAAAACTCATCTTAATTCTGAATGAACTCGAGCATTAACTTATAATTTCCCCATAATCCTAATGTTTAAAACACAATTTTACCTACCATTAGTAACTGTCTCATGATACTTCTAGTCGTTTATCCTTGATAGTACAAACCTATAAATCCAAAAGAAAAAACAATGTGCTACTCTGTTAAGACCCATCATCGAACCACTATAGATACGTTTAGAAATACGTTTGTGGTCAATTAAAAAAATATGGGGGTTCAATAATAATTGTTTTAATAAAATTGTTTAAACCAGCGGCGTAAATAGTGACAAAAATACAATTTACCAGCAACAAATCCAGTCATGAAACAAGCCACATTTCCAGCAACAATTCCGCTGAACACCAGTTGTGTGAGGTCATCCATACGACGGGGAGCCATTCCTCCCAAAATACCCAGCATCATACCCATAACGCCCACATATGATAAACCGCATAGAGCGTATTGGGTTATAACGGCAGAGCGATCCTTTAAAATTCAATTGGATTATTGTAAATAAAGCAAGTATGATGAAAAGAGATTTGTAAGAGCGTATGTTATAATATAACCAACATACAGCGCATCATTCCCTCAACGTCAACATATGAAAAGCCACATAGAGCGTATTGTGTAATCACGGATGAACGATCATTGAAAGAAGTAATAAAATACATTTGGATTGATGTAAAAAGATTCTATGAGTGGAAGTATTATAGAAGTGTGCTGCGTTGCTCTCAAATTACCCAATATCATACCCACTATACCCACGTATAGGCCCACGTATAGGCAATAACATTTTATAAATTTGAATGTATAAAAAAATGGAAGTTAGTAGAAGAATGTGTTGTTTTGAAATTTAAAAGTAATGAAGAAATGTGAAATAATGAGCAATCAGTTTGAAAAACTGGAATGTTAACTTACACTTATGATTCCTCCTAAAAGGAAATCCCCATCAAATACATTCGGTACTATCACATTACTAAGGGACGTATTGACTGATCCTGGAATGGTGTGTAATATCAAATCAATGTCGTTAGTTTCCTATGAGGCACAAACGATATTTTTGGAGTCATTACGTACGCGTTTGTGTTTAAAGAAATATATTTAGAAATAATTATAAGTGAAGTAGATGGTTTTGATAAAAGTCATAAATAAATTGGATGAAAGCCTAACATGATTTAAATATCATATATTGTTATAGTCGATTATAAGCATTTGAGGAAAATTTTTTATTATAGTTGTATTTATATAGCCCGTTCACCAACATTAGCTCGAAGGGCTTTACAATAGCATATGATTATACAAATATAAAAGATACTTTAAATAAAA